>VMDO01009958.1:0-74266 GCA_007922755.1 Pedetes capensis | reverse complement strand
AAAAAAACTAAAAAAGAAAGAAAAAGCAATAAAAATTATACTAGACAAAAGAGAAATAAGGAAATGAAAATTAACAATAAAAAGAGGGAAGAAAAGAAAAAATAGCTGGACCCTGAGTTTCACTTCTGCAATCCCATGTCTGGGAACTGAGGCCAGAGGATCTTGAGCCCCAGGCCAGAAAAAGGTTGCACAATTCAGTGAGATTCTGTCTCAAAACAAAAATAAGAAAGAGGCTAGAGGCATTGTACAGTGGTACAGCACGTATCCCATGCAAAGCCCTGGGTTAAATCTCCAAAACAGCAGGAAGAAAGAAAAAAATGATGAAGAAAAAGTACAGGAGCAGCTTCTTTCTGTGGCCTCTAATATTGGAGTCTATTAGATGGAGATGGTGACTATCTGAAGATGGAAACTTTTATCTGACCATGACTCAGAGTTGACAGTTTCAGAAGTTCCCCTCGGGAGATGGAGTTGTCTCCTTTCTGTGGAGAGTGGGACTTAAATCTGAACAACTTTCCTGAGCCTCCTGCTGCCTGAACCTCTCAGTGTGTCAGCATCCCAGTTCCCCCTCACTTTAACTGCCTGCTGCAGCTACATCTGTGAAGTTCATTGGAGTTGTGACAGGTCACCCCCAGGCTATCCACAAGTAATATAATTCCAGGCCCTGGCATAGCTCAGTCTTCCACAATAGGTTCCCTATCAAGATGGCGTTGGGTCATGCCCCTCTGAGATATGGTGGTGGTTTTTGTTAGGTGACATTAGTCAGGTCCAACTCATAGTGACCCTAAGCACAACAAAAACGAAACACTCCCCAACACTATGCCTGCCCAGCATTATGTCAGTGCTTCTCTGCTATTCATCAAGTTTTTGGTGGCTTATTATTCAGGATTGTTTTGGGAGTGGGCTGCAAGATCCTTTTCCCAGTTTTACAGTGCTTGGGGTTGAACCCAGAGCCTCAGACAGCACACTGCATCACTCTACCAACTGAGCTAAACCCCAGCCCCTGAGACATGGAGCATTGGAGAAGTGACTATAACATGGAGCATGTAAAAAACAATCACTTCTCCAATGTTGAACCCCTCAGTCAGGAAAAGCTACTGCCTCACCAAATCCCTGGGAGAGTCCAAGGGTTTAAAGGACCATGGGTTTATCCTGTGGAAGTGCTATTCTGACAGCCTTTGGATGAGGGCTCCAGTTCTCCCCTGGTAATGTATCCTGCTCACTCCCTCTCACTGCTCAGCTTCATTCTGCACCCTGTGACTCTCTCACAATCTTTGTGGTCTCTGTAGTTTTCTAGATCTTCTTTCTTTGGAATAGAGTCCACTCCCTCCTATTCTGGTGCTTTTGATTGTTTTGCCACATACTTGGAGGTTGCCTTTAACCTGCTATCTTCTATCCTTAAAATATTAAATTGTTTGATGGGCTATCCCCACTTCAAGGAATATTGAGGTGTTTTGGCTTACTAACTTTGTAGAAAGGGACAATTTCAGCATCTTCCTCTTGAGCCTTCTTCTTATGGTATAACACTTACTCAGTGGCTCAGAGAGCCACTATAGGAATTCTATTCTATTTACATTAACTACATAATCAGGAACTGGAAAAATAATCACAGGATGGATTTGCAGATATTCGGGGCCCACTATGAGAAGAATTTGGGCAAAAACTCTTTTATCATCTGCTCATCATTAGCTGCCTTTGCAATTGTTGGGGCACAGGGGCATTCTGGATCTCTAGTTTTAGTGGTAACTGAGAGCCCATGTCCAATTATTCACCAAATGTCTAAATATTTCCCTTTCATCAGTGCACAGTTATTGTGCACACTCTATCACCTACCTTCTTCCTTCATTCACTGGTTTCTCAATCTGTAATCTGAGTCATACCTGAGATTGAGTCACTGTTAGGTTAGGGCTCTCTTTCTCAGATTGAAGCTTTTGTTAATTTGTATGCAGTCATTCAGATCAAGTAGGACATTAGTAGACTGCCCTTATATTCCAGTCCTGGGGACCTCAGGATCATCAAAGAGTCTTGTGGTGAGTCCTTAATGACTGCCTGTCTACCTTATCTCTGACAACTGAATGCCACTCCCTGGCCTTTACTACACTGAAATCTTAGCATTCTCATTGAAATCAGGGAGTCCATTTCAATAGTCACATTTTCAAGTTTAAGCTAGCTATCCAGAGGATGGCTATGACAGGGATTTTAAAGAATGCCAGTTCCCTTTTCACCAATTATTTATCAATGCCTCTGTGAATGAGGCAAATGTTTTCTGGGTGCTGTTGGAGGACATAATGGAGAATGATGATTGAGTTGCTCATGATGACTCCAAGAACACTCTTACCTTCCTAAGGCATTCTATTTCTTCTTTGTAATTCCTGAGAATTTATGACATGTCAACTTTATTTAGACCTTTGAGGCATTGGTGAATTCAGTCTTTGATCAAGAAAAAGACAGTCACTGTAAGATGCACACTGATCTAGCATATTAGTACCAAACGTCTCTGATAAACAAATACATATGATGAATTTGACCTGGCCTGTGGACAATTTGACCAGACCTGGGGGCAGTTATGCAAAGGAGGTGATTTGGGGATACACATTGGATTGATGGGTAAGATGTGGAGGGGTCCAATCATAGACATTCCTTTAGGAGCCAATCAGGAGGCTTGGGCTGACCAATAAAGGTAGAGGTGGTTAGGACAAGGTGTAGCTGGTCAGGGGCCATCTTTGATCACTCGATGGGAGGGGTAGGAGTGAGTCATTAGAATGTGGCCCTGGGGTCATCCAGAGATCAGTCCCTCAGGCTGGATGAAGAGACCCTAGTGAGGGAGTCCCTTTTAGGAATCCCCAACACTGACCTAAAATTATGTTGGATTATTCCTTCTTGTTGTTGTTAGGTGCTGTTGAGTTGGGGCTGACTCATAGTGACCCTATGTACAACAGAAGGAAACATTTCCCAACACTGTGGCATGCACGGGATCTTTTTTTATGTTTAAGCTCATTGTGGCAGACACTGTGTCAATCCATTCTTTTTTGTTGTTGATCTGCCACTCTCCCCAAAATGATATCCTTCTCCAGGGAGTGTTCCCTCCTAACAGCATGTCCTAAATACATATGATGCTGTCTAGTCATCCTTGCTTCCAAGGAGCATTCTGGTTGCACTTCTTCTACGACAGATCTGTCGGTTCTTTTGACAGTTCATGGTATATTCAATATTTGTCTCCAGTACCAGAATTCAAAAAAAAAAATCAATTCTTCTCCTGTCTCTCTTATTCATTGTCCAGCTTTCACAAGCATATGATGCAATGGAAAATATCATGGCTTGAGTCAGGCTTGCCTTCGTCTTCAATGTGACGTCTTCAGTTTTTAATACTTTAAAGAAGTCTTTTGCAACAGCTTTTCCCAAGTCAACATACCTATTGATTTCTTAACTGCTGCTTCCATGGGTGTTGGTTGTAGAACCAAGTAAAGCAAAATCTTGGAAAATCTCTATCTTTACTCCATTTAACATGAAGTTGTTTACTGATCTCATTGTAAGGATTTTTCCGGATGTAGAGGTTCAATCCATACTGAAGGCTGTGTTCTTTGATCTTCATCAGTAAATATAAAATCCTCTTCAGTTTCAGCAAGCAAAGTTGTGTCATCTTCATAATGCAGGTAGTTAATGGTCTTCCTCCAATCCTGATGCTGGGTTGTTCTTCATGAAGTCCTGCTTCTCAGATTATTTGTGAAATGTAGATATTGAAGAGGAACTGTGAAAGGATACAGCCCTGACACATATGTTTCCTTAATTTAAACCAGGCAGTATTTCCTTGTTCTGTTTGAACAAATGTCTCCTGGACCATGTACAGATTCCTTTTGAGTACAATTAAGTGCTCTGGTATTCCCATTATTCGCAATGTGATCCATAATTTGTTGTGATCCATACAGTAAAATGCTTTTGCATAGTTGAGAAAACATAGATAGACATCCTTTTGGTATTCTCTGCTTTTGGTTAATATCCATCTGACATCAGCCATGATGTCCCTGGTTCCATGCCCTCTTCTGGATCCAGCTTGATTTTTATGGTAGTTCCTTGTCAATGTACTGCTCCAGTTACTTTTGAATGACTTTTAGCAAAATTTCCCTTGTGTGAGATATTAATGATATTGTTCAATCTTTTCCACAATCAGTTGGATCCTCTTTCTTGGGAATAGGCACAAATATGATTCTCTTCCAGTCAGTTATCCAGGTAGCTGTTTTCCAAATCTCTTGGCATAGATAGGTAAACACCTCTGATGCTGCATCTGTTTGTTTAGATATCTCTATTAGTACTCCCTCAATTCATGGAGCCTTTTGTTTCACCAATTCCTTCAAGGCAGATTCCACTTCCTCCAGTCCTATTGGTTCCTGATCATATGCAACCTCTTGAAATTGTTGATCATCCACCAATTCTTTTTGGTATAATGACTCTGTATATTCTTTCTGTCTTCTTTTGATGTTTTCTGTATTGCTTAAATTTTCTCTGCAGAATCCTTGACTATTGCCACTCAAGACTTGAATTTTTTTCTTCAATTCTTTTTGCTTGAGAAAAACAGTGTGTTTCTCACTTTTGGTTTTCTCTCTTCAGCTCTTTGAACATTTCATTATAATATTTGATTTTGTTTTCTCAAGTTGTCATTTGAAATTTAGTTCTTTAACTTCATCATGTCTTCCTTTTATTTTGGCTGCTCAATGATCAAGGACAAGTTTCAGATTCTCTTTTGACATGTAATTTGGTCTTTTCTTTTTTCCTATATTTTTAATAACTTTTTCTTTATGATGTCATTGATGTAATGCCACACTTGTCTACTCTTTGGTCATTAGTGTCTAACACATCAAATCTGTTCCTGAGATGGTTTCTGAACTCAGATGGAATGTGCTCAAGTTCATACCTTGGCTCTTGTACATTGCTCTAATTTTCTTCAGTTTCAGTTTAAAACTGCATGTGAGCAGTTGATCTGACCCATAATCAGCACCTGGTCTTATTCTGACTTTTAAGATTTTCCATTGTCTCTTTCCACAAATGTAGTCAATTTGATTCCTGTAGGTTCTGTCTTGTGAAATCCATGTGTATAGTTGCCATTTATATTGGTGAAAAAATGTATTTGTAATGAAAAGGTCATTGGTCTGACAAAATTCTATCATGTGATCTTCAGCATCGTTTGTGTCACCAAAGCCATATTTTCCAAATACTGAGCCTTCATTTTTGTTTATAACTTTCATATTTCAGTCACCAATAATTATCAGTATGTCCTTGTTGCATGCTCAATCTATTTTATATTGTATAAGTAGGTAAAAATGTTCCCTGCCTTCATTTTGTGGCCTTAGTGGTGGGTGCACAAATCTGAATAATAGGCTAATAAGCTGGCCTTCCCTGTAGGCATATGGACATTATTCTATCAATGACAGCATTGTAATTGAGGACAGATCTTAAGTTTTTTTGATGATGAATACAACCCCATTTTTCTTTAAGTTTTCATTCCCTGCATAGTAGACCATATGATTATTTGATTCAAAATGGCCCATGGCAGTACATTTTAGCTCACTGATGCCTAGAATGTTGATATTTATGTGCTCTATTTCCCTTTTGACCATTTCTAATTTTCCTAGTTTCATACTATATACATTCCACACTCCAATTATTAATGAAGGTTTACTCTTGTTCCCCCTCATTTGTGGTTATGCCACATCAGTAAATGGAGGTCCCTGGGTCTTTACTCCATTCTTACCATTAAGGAAGATTCTACTTTGAGGAAACAACTCTTCCCCAATATCTTTTGAGCCTTCCAACAGGGAGCCTCATTTTCTGGCACTATATCTGACAGTGTTTCTCTGCTATTCATAGGGTTTTTCAATGGCTTTTTGTTTCAGGAGTGGGTTGCCAGATCCTCCCTAGTCTGTCTTAGTCTGGAAACTGATCTGAAACCTGTCCACTACGGATGACCCTACTGATATCTGTAATACTGGTGGCATAGCTTTCAACATCACTGCAACACACAAACCCCCACTGTACAGAATACTGACAGAAAAGTGAGGGGATTATTGTTTGGAGTCTGTTAATTCACATATTTCTTAGGTCATTGTTGATATAAAAATCATAAGACCTTATAATTATTTTAGTGTGAAATCCTTGTCCTGCTTGGGTAAGACTGTGACCACTTTCCACTGAGCAAGGTTGAGATCTAACTCTTCTTATAGTTCTGGAGAGCATTTGATTGGTATTGGTGGGAAATGAAGAGAACTAGCATCCTCTTTTAAGGCAAATGTTTTAATAAAGTCATTACCAGGTATCCTATTAAGGCAAGACTAGCTTCATCAGACATAGGAAATGGTGTGCTTCTGCTGGCAAAGTATGACTAAGTAGTTTTTTCAGATCAGGATCTTCAGTTTCATCCAAATATACACAAATGTCCTCAATTCATGGAGCCTCACTTTTAATCAACTAATATTCTAATATTCACAGAAAAGTTTTGGAAAGTTTGAAATTAAACTTATGTTGTAATTTAGCCACTTGTAGTATTAGAATGAGGGTCAGATTTTAGAGTATCAATATGTTTAGGGCAGTCATATATGCTCTCTATTCTTGATTGTGCCCAAGTTGAGAATTTTAAACCCTGGCCCTGCCATATTATTTACATCTCTAGCATGGTTCCACAGACTTTGACAATTATTTTACTATAAAACTATGTTGAAGCAGCCAACTGGTCTGTCAAAAGCTTGCCTTCAGTCTCAACCATCAGATAATCCAACCCAGAATTCCATCCTTGGTGGTTTGTTTCCAGAAATCACTTCTGTTGTAAGCACTTTATTACTCATGAATCAGTTGTAGGAAACAGAAGTGATTCAAAGTGTGTTCTTTTCAGAATAAGGAATTTTCCTGGTTTGGTGGCACATGCCTGTAATCCCAGCATTCAGGAGGCTGAGCAGGAAAATCAGGAGTTCAAGGCCAGTCTGGGATACATAGTGAGACTCTCATCTCAAGAAAAAAAAAAGAATAATTAATTCAATGTAGGAAACTATGTACTTATAAAGTTGATGGAAGTGATGGAGGAATGGGCTCTGCTTGTCATTGTTGTTGTTGTTAAGTGCTGTCCAGTCGGTATCTGACTCATAGTGATCCTGTGTACAACAGGTGAAACACTATTGTCAGTGCTTCTCTGCTGTTCATAGGGTTTTCAATGGCGGATTGATTTTTGGGAGTGGGTTGCCAGGTCCATCTCCCAAGCCTACAGCACCTGGTGTTCACAGGTGGTCTCCCATCCAAGTAGTAACCAGGCCTGACCCTGCTTAGCTTTCAAAATCTGAAGGGATCTGATACCACAGGGCTAGGGCTGCAGGCTGCTTGTCATTAGTATATGAAAAATATGCAAACTTTTCTACATGGGGAAGGGGAGAAGTGAGAAGGCTGCCAGTAGAACCATCAAGACCAATAACATACCCTTGATAGAGGGATCAGAAAATCAGTACTCTCATAGCAATAGTCTTTTGACATTCAAAAACTTGCTAACTGTACAATGTCATGGTGCTGCAGCAAAACCCTGGCTCTCCCTGACCTTAGTTGTCAGGAGCAATAATCAAAGCAGCAGAAAGGTGGCCCCAGCCTTCCTCCCCCTTTCTAAGCCTCATACAAATGCATATAATTGGAAGAATCTAAGTTACTTAAGAAATGTACTTTTCATTTTCCCAAATTCTACAATTCTAGAAGGCATACACAGAAAAAAGTTGGCATAGATACTGAGAACCAATGCACTGTTACTACCACTTACACTTGTTGTTGTTGTCGTTAGGTGCCGTCAAGTGGGTATCCGACTCATAGCGACCCTCATAGGGTTTTCAATGGCTGAGTGCTTCAGGATTGCCTTGGGAGTGGATTGCCAGGCCCTTCTCCCATTTTTGCGATGCTGGGAATTGAACTCGGGGCCTCAGAGACTGCAGCACAGCGCTCTACCCACTGAGCTAAATCCCAGCCCCCACTTACACTTAGCTCTCATTTATTCTACTTTGCTATGTATGACATTCCACTCATAAACAATTACTAACCAAACTAACAACAACAGTCAAACTAGGACTCAAATGATAGGCATTGCGTTTTTAAAAATATTTCAAATACTTAAAAAATATATTTGTAGCTATCTCCTTTAATACATGTGCGAGAGTTTCCCTAGGATGGTATCTTAGTCTGCCACAGCTACTATAGGAAAATATCACAGGCTGGGTAATTTATGAATAAGAGAAAATTATTTCTCATAATTCGGAAGGCTGGGAAGTACAAGATTAAGGCACTGGCAGATTCAGTAGAAGGTCAAAAAGGGACAAGGACACTCCCTTCAATCTCTTTTATAACAGCATTAATCCCTCTCAGGGTGGGGGTGTTCATGACTTAATCACTTCCCCAAAGGCCTCACCTCTTTATAGTTTCAAAGTTGGTATTAGGTCCCACAATATGAAAACTACAGGGGCATATACATAGCACATAGATACCTAGAAACAGAATTTCTGGGTCCTAGGCTAATGTATATCTTTAAATTTACTAGCTATCACCAAAACCTACTGAACAATTTGGTCCAGTTTACATTCCCCCCAATGACATGTGAGAATTTCATTTTCCCTGTACTTGCCTGTACTTGGCATGTCATATATCACTTTAGTAGTTGTGAAATACAGTTTCTGTTTTAACTTGGATTTCCCTAGTTATGCGTGAGTTAGAGAGTGTTCACATGTTTATTGGCCATTTAGAGTTTCTTCCTTGAACAACCTAGAAATTCCCTTTGCCAATTTTTTTCTATTGGACTGTTGCCTTTTCTTACTGATTATGTAATATTATATATTATATATAAAATTTGACATATATACATATATATATATGTGCCATGTATGCAATATTTGTTGTTATTGTTATTCTTAGGTGCTTCCGAGTCAGATCTATCTCATAGCAACCCTATGTACAACAGAAAGGAATACTCTCCAACACTGCCATGCCTGGCAATATTGTCAGTGCTTTTCTGCTATTCATAGGGATTTCAATGATGAATTGTTTTGGGAGTGGATTGCCGTATCCTTCTCCCTAGTGTGCACCACCTGGTATTCCCAGGTGGTCTTCCATCCAAGAACTAACTAAGCTGAACCGGCTTAGCTTCTGAGATCAGGCAGGATCAGATACCAACTATATTTAGAGAGACACTAATCCTTTATAGATGCCTTTTATGATGATGAATGCAACCCCATTTCTCTTTAATTTGTCATTCCCAGCATAGTAGATCATATGATTATCTGACTCAGTATGGCCAATGCCAGTCCATTTTAGCTCATTGATGCCTAGAATGTTGATGTTTATACACTTCATTTCTTTTTTATCGATTTCTATGTTTCCTGAATTCATACTATGTACATTCCACATTCCAATTATTAATGTATGTTTACAGTTGTTTCTTCTCATTTTGAGTCATGCCACATCAGCAAAAGATGGTCCCTGGGGCTTTCCTCCATTTCTATCATTAAGGTACACTGTACATTCCACATTCCAATTACTAATGGATGTTTACAGTTGTTTCTCCTCATTTTGAGTCATGCCACATCAGCAAAAGGAGGTCCCTGGGGCTTTACTCCATTTCTATCATTAAGGTACACTGTACTTTGAGGATGGGAGAAAGACATGACAATCCACTCCCAAAGCAATCCTGAAACAATTAGCCATTGGAAACGCTATGAGGGCCACTATGAATCAGACCACAACTCAATGGCACCTAACAGGAACAACTACTACTTTGAGGAGGCAACTCTTCCCTAGTAGTCTTTTTAGTGCCTTTCATCTTGGGAGGCTCATTTTCTGGCACTATATTTGACAATGTTTCTCTGCTATTCATAGGGCTTTCAATGGCTAGTTGTTTTAGATGTGCATTGCCAGGTCCTCCTCCCAGTCTGTCTTAGACTGGAAACTCAGCTGAAACCTGTCCACAATGGGTGATCCTGCTGGTATCTGTAATACCGGTAGTATAGCTTTCAGCCACATAGAAACACACAAGCTCCCACAGTATGGGAAACTGAGACAAGTTAGATAATCATATGGATTAGTATGCTGGAAATGACAAATTAAAGAGAAATGGAGTTGCACTGATCATAAGAAAAGGCATCTCAAGATCTGTCCTGAAGTACAATGCTGTCAGTGATAGAATAATGTCCACTTGCTAACAAGGAAGGCCATCTAATATGACTTAATAGTCACTCAGATTTATGCACCCACCACTAAGGCCACAAAAGAAGACAGGGAAGATTTTTACCAGCTTCTACAATCTGAAATAGTTTGAACACACAATCAGGACATACTGATAACTATTGATTCCAAAATTTGGAAACAAAGAAGAAGGCTCAGTAGTCAGAAATTATGGCCTTGGTGACAGAAACAATGCTGGAGATCACATGAAAGAATTTTGTTAGACCAATGAGCTTTTCATAGCAAATACATTTTTTTCACAAACCTAAAAGGTGGCTATACACATGGGTTTCACCAGATGGAACATATAGGGACTTAACTACATTTGTGAAAAGCCCAACATCAAATGTCAGAACAAGACCAGGTGCTGATTGTGGATCAAACCATCAACTGCTCATATGCAAGTTCAAACTGAAACTGAAGAAAATTAGAACAAGTGTAGGAGAGTCAGTGTATAACCTTGAGTGTATCCCACCTCAGTTGAGTGACTACCTCAAGAACAGGTTTAATGCATTAGACACGAATCCTAGAAAACCAGATGAGTTGTAGCATGATGTCAAAGAAATGATTCATGAGGAAAGCAAAAGGTTACTAGAAAGACAAGAAAAAAGAAAACACCAAATTACATGTCAAAAGAGACTCTGAAACTTGCCCTTGAACATTGACCAGCTAAAGTAAAGGAAGATATGATGAATTTAAGGAACTAAACAGATGATTTCAAAGGCAGTTTAAGAAGACAAAATCAAATGTTTTAATGATATGTGCAAAGAGCTGGAGACAGAAAACCAAAAGGGAAGAACATGGTGTTTTTTCAAGCTTACAGAATTGAAGAAAAAAAAATCAAGCCTCGAGTGGCAATAGTGAAAGATTCTACAGGGAAAATATTAAATGATGTGGGAAACATCAAAAGAAGATGGAAGAAATACACAGAGTCATTATACAAAAAGGAATTGATGGATGACCAACCATTTCAAGAGGTTGCATATGATCAGGAACCAATGGTATTAAAGGATGAAGTAGTAGCTGCCTTGAAGGAATTGGTGAAACACAAGGCTCCAGGAATTGATGGAATACCAATAGAGAGGTGCTAATTTGTTTATACCAAGAGATTTAGAAAGCAGCTACCTGGCCAACTGGCTGGAAGAGAGCCATATTTGTGCTTATTCCCAAGGAAGGGGATCCAACTGAATGTGAAACTACCAAACAATGTCATTAATATCATACACAAGCAAAATTTTACCAAAAATTTAAAAGTAACTGCAGCAGTACATAGACAGGGAACTGCAGGAAAATCAAGCCAGATTCAGAAGAGAGTGGGGAACCAGGAACATCATTGCTAGTGTCAGATGGACATTAGCCAAAGCAGAGAATATCAGAAAGATGTCTATCTATGTTTTATTGACTATGAAAAGGCATTTGCTTGTGTGGATCATAACAGATTATGGATAGCACTGTGCAGAATGGGAATACCAGAGCACCTAATTGTACTCATGAGGAATCTTTATATGGACAAGGAGACAGTTGTTTGAACAAAACAAGGGAACACTGCTTGGTTTAAAGTTGAGAAAGGTGTCTATCAGGGCAATATCCTTTCACAATATCTCTTCAATTTCCATGCTGAGCAAATAATCTGAGAAGCTGGACTTTTTGAAGAAGAATATGGCATCAGGATTGGAGGAAGAATCATTAACATGCTGAATTATGCAGATGACACAACTGTGCTTGCTGAAAGTGAAGAAGATTTGAGACAGTTACTGATGAAGATCAAAGAACATAGCATTCAGTATGGATTGCAACTAAACATCAAAACAAAAATCCTTACAACTGGGTCAATATGCAACTTCACAATAAATGGAAAAATGATTGAGGCTGTCCACGAGTTTGTTTTACTTGGTTCTACAATCAACAACCATGGCAGCAGCAGTGAAGACATCAAAAGATGCAATGCTTTGGGGAAAGCTGTGGCAAAAGATCTCTTTAAGGAATTGAAAAGTAAAGATGTCACATTGAAGATGAAAGTGTGCCTTACCCAAGCCATGGTATTTCCAGTTTTGTCATATGGTTGTGAAAACTGGACATTGAACAAGGGAGACAGGAGAATTGATGCTTTATACTTATGGTGCTGGATCCAAATATTGAACATACCATGAACTGCCAAAAGAACCAAAAGATGTGTCCTAGAAGAAGTGCAACTAGAGTGTTCCTTGCAAGCAAGGATGGTTAGAGTGTGGCTTATGTATTTGGGGCATGTAGTCAGGAGGGACCATCTCCTGGAGAAGGACATGTTTGGGAAAGTTGTAGGTCAACGAGAAAAAGGAAAACCCTCAACTAGATGGATTGATACAGTGTCTGTAACAATGGGCTTAAATATAAATAAGATCATGTGCCTGGCACAGAATCAGGGAGTGTTTTTGTTCTCCTTTACATAGGGTCATTATGAGTTGGGCTTGATGACACATAACAACAACATTTTTGTCAGTTATATACATTTCAAATACCTTTCCTCGAGTGTATAACTTATCTTTTAAAGTTTTCATGCTGTTTTTTCCCTTCAGAAGCTTTGAATTTTCATATACGCCTATTTATCCATTTTCCTATATTTTATTCTAAAAAAGAATTTTTTTAAGTTCTATTCTTTACATTAAAGTCTACATCTGCAGTTTACCTATATGTATGACATAGGGTGGGTATCTAGCTTAAATTTTTTCTATGCCAAAGTTGTGTTAATACTATCTATTGAGTACTACATACCTTCTTTACTCTCTACAATTCAACAAATACTAAGGTATTATGTGTTAGATATTTTTCTAAGTGGGCTGGGATTTAGCTCAGTTGGTAGAGTACTGTGTTGCAGTCTCTAAGGAGCCGAGTGTTTCAGATACCAGCAGGGCCACCCATGGTGAACAGGTTTCAGCTGAGCTTCTAGACTAAGACAAACTAGGGAGAAGGACCCAGCAGTCCACGCCCAAAGCAATTATCCATTGACAACCCTATGAATAGCAGGGAAGCACAGTCAAATATAGTGCAGGAAAATGAGCTCCTGCCAGTCTGGAAGGCATTCAAGAAATGACTGAAGAAGAATTACCTCCTCAGAGTAAAGTCAACCTTAATTATAGGAATGGAGTAAAGCCCCTAAGACCTCCATTTGCTGATGTAGCATGACTCAAAATGAAAAGAAACATAGTGTCTGCAACAGTGGCTGAAACATAAAAAGATTGTGTGCATGGCACAGTGTTGGGTGGTGTTTTATCTGTTGTACATAGAGTCGCTATGAGTTGGATCTGACTCCATGGCACCTAGCAACAATGCTGTTAGAATACTACTACCCTTATGAAGCACCATACTTCCTTCATTACTATAGCTTTATAAGAAATCTTGATAGGGTAAATTTTGAGGTTTTTTTGCCTTATGGGGGTCAAGGGGGCTGAATCTAGGGCCTTATGGGTACTTTGCAAACGCTTTATCACTGAACTGCACCCCCAGCAACTATTTCATTTTTTGTCTTGAGTTAGTGTCTCACTAAGTTACACAGGCTGCCTCTGGCCTTGAACTCATGATCCTCCTGCCTCCACCTCCATAGTCACTGTGCTTACAGGCATAAACCAGCATCTAGCTTAATCTCAGCTTCTAATTTTTTCTTTTTTATGATGGTCTTCTTTATTCTTCAAGCTTTATATTCTTCCATAAAAATTTTAACATTGGTTTTTTAGGTTTCACAAAAATTCCTATTGGAGTTTTCCTTGGAATTCTTCTTATTTATAGATTATTTGGGGATGACTGATAACCCTACAGTATTGTATCTTGCCTTCCATCCCTGATCAGAGTCTGGTGCTACATTTATTCACAGGTTCTATTATGTTCTTCAACAGTTTTATTATTTTTCCCAATAAAGGTCTTACTCATATTTGTCGGGTTTACTCCTAGGCAGCTTATTTTTGTGCCCCACCTAAACACACAAACAAACACACACATGCACACACACATGCACACACACACACACACACACACACACATATATGTTCCAACTTCACTTGCTATTTTTGTACTGTACCCCACACTGGACCCTACTCCCTGTGCTTCTGGTAGCTAACATAAACTAACAATTTGTGTGTGTGTGTGTGTGTGTGTGTGTGTGTGTGTGTGTGTGAGAGAGAGAGAGAGAGAGAGAGAGAGTAGTGGATGTCTTAGTCGCCTGGTCTTGTTGACTAAGCTGAGTTTGATTAACCCAGACTGTAACACATAAAGAGCTATCTAAGTCTTTTCCTTCATCATTTTTATAAGGCTCATTCTCCTGTCCTGTCTCAGAGTCTTCAAGGCTCTCAGCAATAATGATGGAGGTCTCTTACTCTGCATCTGGCCTGTAATATTGGGCACATGGTAATTACTCAAAGTTTTTACTGCTATCTTTCCCATGATGGGTTCTATACTTTTCCTGTAATTCCTTCACTTCATTGTCTTACTATGTCTCTCTCTTTTGACCTGCAATTTGACGTCCTATTTAAAAGAGGCTCATTCCCCCTGGATTCATACCTTACACTTTCTCTTCTGCCACTGGCCCTTTTCCTCTGAGGAAGTGAAGAAAATGATTTTAGTGAGCAGCTGAAAGTTCTTCAAGAAGGAATATCTTTGTAAGATGATTTAGAAGAGGATTACAAATGTTTTATTATTCTTCTTTCCATAAGATTTTACTGAGCATTAAAAATAAGAGGGAGGGAAGCCCTCTATACAAAATTATCTTCATGGAGTTTGTGCTAAACTTTAGGTATGTTGTTGTTGTTAGGTGCCGTCAAGTCGGTATCGGACTCATAGCGACCCTTTGTACAACAGGGGAAACACTGTTGTCAGTGCTTCTGTGCTGTGCATAGGGATTTCAATGGCAGATTGATTTTTGGGTGGGGGTTGCCAGGTCCTTCTCCCATTAGGTATGTTAGGGGTCATGATAAGTTTTAGGATAAGGAACACTTTATTTAGCCCATCACTTTTTGAACATTTTTGACCCCAGAAATATATTTTTCTGTTTTTAAATAATATCTATTAGTGTCCACATACCTCATATATTAGTCATGTCCATCCCTCTCCTATCCTGAAATTCTAAGGCAAAATGATTTGTCCTGTGCTGACTCTTAATGACATTTGTGGCATCCATATTAGTATTATAAAGACTGTATCATCAGGAAATTTCCTTTAAAGTTGATCCAACTCCTTCATATTTTAAGTTTTGTCATCCCATCCATTCTTATCTCCTTACCAGAAACAAGACCATTTTAAGTTCTGATGCAAAAATCAGTTGCTGTGTATTTATTGAATACTTCAGATGTGCAACCGGGCTGGGATTTAGCTCAGTTGGTAGAGCGCTGCGCTGCAGTCTCTGAGGTCCTGAGTTCAATTCCCAGCACCGCAAAAATGGGAGAAGGACCTGGCAATCCACTCCCAAGGCAATCCCAAAACAATCAGCCATTGAAAACCCTATGAGGGTCGAGATGAGTTGGGTACCCACTCGACGGCACCCAACAACAATCAGATGTGCAAGAAAAGAGTTTTGAGATATTAGCCTTGCTGGAATTTGCATATTTCCCTGCTCTTAATCCTTGATATTTCTCTGCCATTGACCTGAACAGTCCAATATTTTCAAGAAGTAGCCTCAATGTAAGGCAATAACATGTGAAAATGAACAAGGCAGACGGTACTTATATGGAAAGTGGGAGAGTGACAGTGAAATGTTGGGAAGACTTTAACCCAGAGGGTTGCACACTTGAGGCTGTCCTCCCAACTAACAGAGATAGCTTAGGTTTTGCTGAGCCAACACCTTTCAGAGAAGAAGCATGTTCTTTTAAGAAAAATCCCACTTGGAGGCATGCTGTTAGCTCTGAGCTTCCTAGAAGCCAAGCAAAAATGGAACCATGATAGTTTCAGACGGCTACATATTAAAGCATGGAGCCTTAGTTTGGAAGATGATAGTGTCCCTGCCTCCATTTAGTCTCTCTTTCCCTTGTATCTTACAGTTTGGCCTCATCTAATGAGTCTAGTTTGGATGCTTCCTTGTTTAACATAAAATACTTAATCCAGTGCAATTGCCATCAAAATTACAGTGACATTCTTCACAGAAACAGAACAAATGACCATAAAATTCATATGGAAGCACAAAAGACTCCAAATAGCCAAAGTAACTCTGAGAAAAAAGACTGATGTTGGAGGTATTTTTACCAGAGATAAGCAGGGAGCACCAGTAGGTGGGTCCAGAGAGTGGTCTAGAAGTCCGTCAGCAAAACTTTGGTCCCTGTGTTCAGCATATAAACAAATTTATACCCAACACAGAAGTTGTAATAGAGAGGATAGATTAGGTTTATTAAAGATATTACACCTTTAAGGAATAATCACAGGGAAAATTGAGGCACCTGGAGAGGCTTAGCTAAACCTGGAAAGAAAATTGGATCTATGTTCCCTGGGTGAATGGGCATAAGGAGATGTCTGTTCTTCAAGGGAAGGTGAACAAGCCAGAAAACAGGAGAGTTAAGCAGGCTTTGAGAAGGAAAGGTGCCTTGGATAGACAGAGAAAATGGTGGACCTGAGAGAAGAGAGAGGCATGCATGTGGTTGATGGAGAGAGAAGAGCAGAGGAGCAGAGAGAGAGAGTGCCTGTGGAAGAAGATAGCAGAAAAAGAGAACCTGGAAGAAGAGAGAGGAATAGAAAAAGACAGAGTGGGTCATGTGCCCTCTAATTTTACTCACATCAGTGAATGCCCAGTGTGACATCATCCCTGGCCACCCAGTTCTGGGTGCCTAGTGTGACATAGGCCCACAGCTATATCACTGTGGCATCTGATCCCATCAGATCTTGGAAGCTAAGCAGGGTTAGGCCTGGTTAGTACTTGGATGGGAGACTGCCTGGAAACACCAGGTGCTGTAAGGCTTGGGAGAAGGATCCTGCAACCTACTCCCAAAGAACAATCAGCCATTGAAAACCCTATGAAAAGCAGAGAAGCACTGACAATAGTGTGTCATCTGTGTGACATAGGGTCACTATGAGTTGGACACGGACTGGAGGGCACCTAACAACAACAGTGTAACATGAGCCTGGGGTCTTTGTTTTGTAAATGGCCTGTGGGCTTGGGTAGGGTGTGGGACCTAGTTGAAAATGTCCTTCCAATGTCCTCAGAGACACATGTGGCTTCTTCATCAAGGAGGAAAACCAGGAGCCATTTTCAATCCCCTTTTCCTCCATATTGCCTACTATTGCCTAAGTTAGCTACCTAACAATATCACAATACCTGATTTCAAATTATACTACAGAATTGTAGTAACAAAACCAGCACGGTACTGGCACAAAAACAGGTGTATAGACCAATGAAATAGACTGGAGGACCCAGAAATACATAAATTAGTAACATATAAACAGTTTCAGGAAAAATCTGATAATATTTGTTTTGTAGCCATCAGATTCACCTCATATAGAAAGATATCTGGGTTGTGTTTGAAATTTCAAATTCTCAAAGGTAAATGTCACAGATTTAATTAACCAAATTCTTATACCAACTCAAAAGGTTTTTGGGGTACTTTTTCATTTCTATCTTCCATGAAATTCTGGAACTATTTTCTCTTGTCTTGTCTCTCTTCTACTACCTCAGTATACTCTGCTAACTTAAGTTCAACAACAGTTTTGGATGCAGTGTTGGAACTAAAATGTCTTAAGGAATTTGCAGGTTTGATTTTAGCTTAAGAGGTGGGAAAAGAGACAAGTACAATTTCTAAGAAGCCTGGTTTGGCTGTCTGAATTTGGCCCCCAGGCAGAATAGGCCAAGGTTTTGGCCAAGTGAAATTGCCAATTTTCTAGAAGAAAAGACTAGCACATTGCTTATTAGAGCATTCTGAACTTGCCTGTGCAATCTTTTTGCTACCCTGCAATTTCCTGTTGGTTATAAATGAAACCTTTCTAGCTGTTAATGCAGGCTGTGAATTGAAGAAAAAAAAGCATGTAATTAATCATAGGACATTGGGGGGAGGATTCACTGAGTTACAGGGGAGAAGCTGAATAAGGCACTAGGACCTAGAAGGCATCTACCCACCCTGGCAGGAATTTCTTGCTTGGAGCTCAGACAACAAAGGCATAGAGAGATTGGTTTTCTTTCTCTCAGCATCTCCACCCAACCAGCAGAAAACCGGTGAGTGGGTCTTTCGAGTGATTTTCAAGCAGAATGTAACAGATGTCAAACGGCAAAAGCACAAGGCAAAGATCTCTCTGTCTTTCTCTCCTTCTCTTTTTCTTCCTTTTTGCCTTATTCTATTGGATTTTTCCCCTAAGCTTCTACTTGGGATTTTCCTTTGGAAAAGTGAGTTTGATGTTCCTTTGTTTTCACTATGATGTTAATTTAGGATAACATCACTTCAGTTTCTAAAGCAAAGTAATGTATTATTAGCATGCCTGGGAAATTCTTGCTACTTGTCCTGAGGAGGTGGGGTCTTACTATTGCAGGTTGTTTGACAGAGACAATGCTGAGCTCAGCACAGGTCATGATGACATTGGAAAAAAGGGGGACTGAGCTGGCAAAACTATCAGCCACCAGTCCCCCTTTATCTTCTGTCCCCTTAGTCCCTTGCAAATCTTGATTTGGCAGTGTGTGTTGCAGCTGAGTCCTGCTTGCTTTGTGAGTCCTTTTATTGCCATCTTGAGATGAATGTTAATAGTTTGGTTCCTAGGATGTCACTACCTTTGCTAGTGTGGGGGGCTTTGGTTGTATTTGGTTTCATGTTTTCATTGTTTTGGGTTTTTGGCGGTGGTAGAGTTCAGTAGAAGGGGCAAAATCAAAACCTGACAAATGACCATCTTTTGCCTTACTTAATGCACCTGGGCAATAGACAAGTTTGGGGTGAACTGGCTGCTGTGAAGGCAAAATGCTCCTTCAGTCAGGGTCAAAGCACAGAACAATGAAAGGTGTCCTTGCTTATGAAAGTCCCCTATGCTATTCAGGGACTTATTTGGGAATCTTTCAACAATTATATTATTCTGTTAGGAGGTGTTGCTCCATCGGTGGGAGGGGGATGAAGAACCTGGGTGTGGGGGTGAGGATTTTTTTGACGAAATGGTACCAAGAGGAAAGCAGAGCTAATACCTTGTTAAGTAACTGATTTTTCGGATCCCTTTTTTTTCCAGCTTACTTCTTATGAATGTTGGATAGCTGCACCAGCTTGGTGGAGAGAGCATTTGATGAATAGCACAAAGACACTGGCTATTCCCCTGGAGACTGTCCCTTTAAAAGAGAATCTTAGTTTATTCTAGGGGAGGGGTTGCACATATTAGATTAGGAAAAAGGATTTGGAATAAAATTAAAACACTCCTCTTCATAGTCATTGTACTGAGATGCAAAGACTGCGTCCTAAGCCCGAGATGCTAACCTTGGCTAGCTCCGTCTGTTCTCATCAAGGGGAATATTGTCAGGCTATAGATTCATTTACAACTGTTAGTCATGTGGGCATGTGTGAGGAAACAGATGCCAGTTTTAATGTATTTAGCCTGAAGTTACAATTTGATAGGAGCCACTGTCAGTAAGTTCCAGGATTTTAAGCCATTCCCAATACCCTCCCTTTCCTCTGCTTGGAATAGTGCCAAAAGTGCCTCCTTTTCTATCTCTTACGCCCAACCCCCATGCCCACCAGCCCTCCCCATCCCCCATCCAGCCCCTCCTTCTTCTCTATTAAGATCAATATTCCTGCAGGTCGGGGGCAAGCAGCAGATGGGTCACAGGCTTTTTTCAACCAGTTCTTTTCACAGGCAGCAGATTGCAGATCTCGATCTGGCTAATATTTGAATTCTTTTTTTTCCCCCCTTCACCCCCTTTTCTTTGCCTTTCCTTACTCCCACCCCTTTCTCCATCACTCAGGTCTCTCAGGTTCCACCAAAATATGGAACTTGATTTTGGACACTTTGACGAAAGAGATAAGACATCCAGGAACATGCGAGGCTCACGGATGAATGGGCTGCCCAGCCCCACTCACAGTGCCCACTGTAGCTTCTACCGAACAAGAACGCTGCAGGCACTGAGCAATGAGAAGAAAGCCAAGAAGGTACGTTTCTACCGCAATGGGGACCGCTACTTCAAGGGAATTGTGTACGCTGTGTCTTCTGACCGTTTCCGCAGCTTTGATGCTTTGCTCGCTGACCTGACAAGATCGTTGTCTGACAACATCAACCTGCCTCAGGGAGTGCGGTACATATACACGATTGATGGATCCAGGAAGATTGGCAGCATGGATGAACTAGAGGAAGGTAATTCAAGTAATGGGTAGTAGGTCTTGGTGGGAAATGGCATCCTTGGTTTTGGTTACAATCTTGAATTTCAATAATAGATAATAGGCAGTGTGTCTGTCAAGACAGCAGGTTGGTTGATGCTCAGACTTCTGATTCCATAGGCATCAACAGAGCCATTGGCTATCATTCTTCATGGGCTCTCTGTTGGGGTTGAAGTATTTGTGGCAGTGACAATGCATTGTGCTTATCTGCCAGAGTATACAAAGGAAAATCTAAATTTTGATGTTTGCTGTATATCTTGTTCGTAATTAACTCTGAGTGACACAAGGCAGACTATGCAATCATTATGGTTGTAACAAGGAAGGATGTTTGGCTGGGTTAACAGAGAAAATATTATGCCCATATTTCCTTTGAACTGCTAAGAAATTATTTGTGAATTGTACCTCATTATAAATATGCACCCTAAAAGCAGGACTTCCTGGACATATTCACAGAGGATTATACTTTTAGGTAAGTGGTTATTACTCAGCTGTTGCTTCTAAAAAGCCCACTTGAGGGTGTGTCCCTGGGGCTGAGATCATTGGGAGAAATACCAAAGAAAGCAGTAGATATGTCTGGTATTTTAATAAAGACCATTCCTATTAGAAGAGGAATGATTTACTGTCCCTAAATCCTTTAAAATACTCTCTAGATTTTAGTATTGCAACTGAATTTTATGACTAGAATGCTAAAAATCCTGAAAACCTGTGTACCCACCTGATAATAGGGAAAGTCCCCATTCTTACCAAAACTTGCTCAGCCATAAAGTCTTCTTTGTGGTGATTTAGAAAATAGATCTTGGGTCACACTGTTAATATTCTACATTATAATGTAAATTGTATTGAAGAGGCTCCCCATCCCTACTTTTAAATTGGTGCGTATATCATATGTGATCAATTTAATCTGATACTGTACTTTAAATGACAGCCTCAGTGAATGGTAATAATGAAAATATTCCTCCTGAACCCTCCCAGATTATCTAGTTTCCCCTCCATACTCCCTCAATTCCCTGGGCAAAGGTGAGTTTAGACCAGGCAGATCTCTAGGGAAAGTATATTACGAAATGTCTAAGAAAGAAAAAGAAAAAACACATTTAATGGCTTAGTGGGAGTACCCTGCCTCTGCTTTACTGCTTCCAGATTTCTTGTGTTCCTAGACAAAGGAGCATGAGGGCTTCCCTTAAATGAGACCTTGTTTCTTTCAAGTAGGTGTTATTTCCATAGTCAGGCAAAGCGATTGGGGCCAGAAATTTATAAGAGATAGTTTCCATATGGATTGCTTCTAAGCCTTAGGGTTCAAGTCTGAGAATGATCTACATAGCTGACCTTGAAAAGCAATGCCAAGGAGGCTTAGATTATTTGATCACGTGTGGAATGGACAGGCAGAGGTTAATGGTGGGTTTTTCCTAGCCATCAAAGGATTGCCCATTCTAGAGGATATCTTAAAATAAAGGCAAGTCAGGGCAGATTCCAGGGCTTGAAGCTACAATTGAGGGAGCTGTCCAACAGAGTAATCGATAGGGTGTGTCTTTTGTTGCTGCAAAAATCCATGTTTCAGTCAAATTTGAGGGATTTCTCTTTATAACTTTTACAAATAAAGTGCCCTGGATCACTCATTATATCTTCATTTCCACTAGCTTTGAACTTCTAATCACCATAATAATAGGTGCTAGGGCAGAATTCTGAACCAAGTAACATTGTATTTGGAGCAAGGATTAGACTATTCTTGTATTGGATATGAGAGGTATTATGCACAGATTTTCCCCCAAGTCTATATTTTTACATATTGATTTTTTTCCCTGGATGTGAGTGTATTGGGAGAGGGTTGGTGATAAACAATCTTCAGTTCAAAATAAGAAAGCAATAAATGTAATTTTAAAAGACTACATCTTTATTTTCATTTGAATCTTCTCAAGTCCTCTAGATTGTACTCTTTTCATCCACCACTCTTGGCAGTGGTACTTTCTGGTGAATTCCCAGACAATGTGGAATATGAATAGGGCTCAGTTGCATTTATTCAATATGTTACCTACAAACACAAGTCACAGTGGATGTCAATGCTTTTCCAGTCTTAAGTACTGTCTATTCTGCCAAGGAAATTCAGAGGTATCTGTGGGATAGTGTTGATAAATGTGATCAATTTTCCCATTGATACATAGCCAAATGAGAAAAGGCACTGGAATGAGGAGGACAAAGAAAATGGTTCCTTTTCTCTCCTATTTTGTTATCTAGGAGAGAGGGACATAAGTACCTTCAATTTATTTGCCTTGGTAAGAGGTTGAATGAAAGATCAAAAATTCATATACATTGTCTCCTGTTAAACTTCAAATTGAAAAAGTTTGGAAAGATTCCTGGTGAAGAATAAGGAGTGCTGGGTTCTAGTTGTATAGGTGGTAGATTATAGTGAAAAAGAAATCTTTGGAATCAGATTTGTTTCCAATTCAAGTTCTGCTGGCTGCCAGGCTGTGTGGACTTGGTGAAAACATTAGAAGCCCTGAGTTCAGTTTTTTAAATCTGTAAAACAGGAATAACTACTTTGAGAATTAAATAAAACAATGAAATACTTACAATTCTTCTTGGTATACAATGCTGTTATTGTTAGGTGCCGTGGAGTCGGTATCCAACTCATAGCACCCCTCATAGGGTTTTCAATGGCTGACTGTTTTGGGATTGCCTTGGGAGTGGATTGCCAGACCCTTCTCCCATTTTTGTGGTGCTGGGAATTGAACTCAGAACCTCAGAGACTGCAGCGCAGCGCTCTACCAACTGAGCTAAATCCCAGCCCTTGGTATACAATAGCACTCAATTAAATGTAGCTAGTACTATTTGGCTTGTAGCTGTACCACTGTGGCCTCTGAACCTGTCAGCTCTTGGAAGCTAAGCAGGGTTGGGAGAAGGACCTGACAACCCACTTCCCCACAAAAAATCAATCTGCCATTGAAAACCCCATAAATAGCAGAGAAGCACTGACAATAGTGTTGTGCCTGTTGTACATAGGGTTGCTATGAGTCGGACTCGACAGCACCTGACAGCAACAACAACTACTGTTTGAGTCACTCTAATTTATAGCTGATTAGATATATAATCATGGGTTTCTCTTTATCACAATATGACTAATATGCTCTTTTTAAAGCAATTATTTTAGCCCAGCATTATGGTGCATTCCTTAATCCCAGCATTCAGGAGGATTGCTAATTTGAGGCCACCATGAGTTACTTGGCGAATTCCAGGCTAGTTTGGGCTACATAGAAAGACTTTGTCTCCATAAAAAACACCCTCCCCTTTAAAATACTTAATTAATGTATAATTTTTCTTACCATAAAATTCACCCATTTAAGTTACAATTCAATGATTTTTTAAAAATCCACTAAGTGGTGTAACTGTCACTATGACCTAATTTTCATCTCCTCAAAAAGAAACCCTATATCAATTAACTGTCACTGCTCATTATCCTCAACTTCTCCATCCCTAAGAGCCATTTATCTATTTTATGGCTCTGTAGATTTGCCTATTTGAAATTCAATGTAAGTTAAATCATACAGTATGTGGTCTTTTGTGCTTCTTTCTTTTAGGATAATGTTTTCAAGATTTATCCATGTTGCACCATATATCAGCACTTTGTTCCTTTTTATTGAGGAATAATATTTCATTGTATGCATAGGCCCTATTTTGTGTGTCTCTTGTGAGTAATATTAACTGTAAAGTGAGACTAGCTACACCTGTCTTCTCTATCCATTAGCATGTTTGTGAGGATAAAATTAGATACAATATGAAAACACATTGACTAGGTAAAACTATAGGTGTAAAGTGTTATTATTATTAATGGTGTGAGAATAATAATAATGAAAACAATAATCATAACAGGAATGATGATTCTCGTGAGGGGTGTTAAGGACCAGTGTTTCCCAAACCTGGCTTCCTGTAAAAATCTTTGAGAGTTTTAGAAAAATGTAGATTTCTGGGCCACACCTCAAATCTATTGAATCAGAAACTCCAGGGCTAGGGCCCTGGAATTTGTTTTTACAGATGTCATTGGGAGATTGTTTCAAGCACTCAGTCTTAGGAAATATTAGACCAGGTGAGCTTGACAATCCCTGTTAGCCAACAACAGCGTCAGGAATTCCTGGGAATGTAGAAATCTTTGTTTTTGTTTTTTGCTTTGTAGAGTTCAGAACATACTGTTTCCAAATGGCTGCATTATGAAATATTTAGTCTAAGATGAAATGAAATAAAAAGCAACTGCTTAATGAGCACTCTGACGTGTGGCACCCCTTTGTCTAGTGCCTCTAGTCAAAGGTCTGCTCCAGATGCTGAAATTATCAAGGGAAGCATTTTTAACCAAAATCAGGTTCTTGATGTCAATTTTTACAAAGGTCCTCGGGCACACTAAGGACCTTAGCAAAGTCACGTAGAGCACAGCCCTCATTAACTGTATCCCCAGCAGGTCACTGAATGGAATCCATTGGTGGTATTTCCTTTTGTCTTGTCTTTCCTTTGTTTTTCATTGTAAAATCATTCTTCTCCTTGTATCCCAGCCAATCTTTACCTCACTTACTGGTATATAGGTACCAGGTCAATTTTAGGTGTATATTATGACTATCCAGTTTTTCTGAAAGCAGATTGAGACAGGTTTTATCATTATTATGCAGACCATGGACAAAATATTTACAACTGGGACAGTCTTAGAAAATCTGAGCTGTATAGTGACACTCACTACAATCCAATTCCTTTACCGTAGCTCATTTTTTACCAGTGAGATGAAAATACCATTTCACTAATTCTCTAACTACTAAAGCAAGCACATTCCCAAAAACAAGGATTTAAGATACCTGGGAGGGATAAATAGGTATGATAAAACAATGAAACATATAATATCTTAATGTAATCATATACTAAAGTACCACTTAATATTTTCTTCCTTGAATTGTTGTTGATAGGTGTTGTCGAGTTGATGTCCAACTCATAGCCACCCTAGGTACAACAGACGAAATATTATGTAGTGCATCTCTGCTGTTCATAGGGTTTTCAGTGGCTGATTGTTTTCTAGGAGTGGGTTGCTGGGTCCTTCTCCCAAGCCTACAGCACCTGGTGTTCCCAGGTGGTCTCCCTTCCAAGTATTAACTAGGTCCAACCCTACTGAGTTTCGGAGGTCTGATGGTATTGGATGCCACAGTGGTACGGCTGCAGGTTCCTTGATTTAGGAAGCCCTAGAGAAAGAAAAGAAAGCCCAGGTAAAAGTGTTTTTTCATTGGGAAGGCAGAAATAGATATAATGCTCTTGAGAATGAAGCCCTCCTAAAAGTGAAGGGAGGTAGGCATTAGAACATTTGGAACCCAATGCTCATTCCATTTCTATTCTTTTAGCTGTGCTTCCATGACCTCATTTCCTAACCCCTTACCCTAAAGCAGGTTGCCAATTCCAGAAAATTGTCACCATGTTTGGCTGTGAAAGCAGCAGCTTTTAGGTTCCAAGAGGGTAGGAAATGGGCCCCAGAAGCTGTGGCAGGATGGGCTGGGAACCCAGCTGTGTAAAGGTGCAACACACCTCACCTATATCAAATTGCCAGACAGCTGGAAGTGTAGGAAGTACCACACTCTGGCAGTAGACATTGCAAATGTTTGTAAAATCAGAATAAGGAAAACTTAGTCTAGCAAAGCAGCAAATTTTATGTCTTTCCAGTAGTAGAAGTGGAGGGTCCTTGGTGGTGGGCACCTGTTTCTTCAACATTTAGTTACTGTAACAACTTTATTACCTCCAACCTGTTTGAGATGGAAGAGAGAAGGAAATTCCTTCTAATAGGCCTTTAGGCCTAGAAGGAACTCAGCTATCACCTAGTGAATTATCTTCAATTCATGGATAAAAAGCTGGGACTCAGAGAGATTAAGTGAGTTCCTTGATGTTACACAGCTCATAAGTGCCTGGTTGGGATTTGAATCAAGACCTGATTCTCAACTCAGTGTTCTTAACTAACATAGATGTCCTCCCCTCAGTGGGCATTGCAGGGACAACAGTGGTTTTCCGAGTGTAGGACTCTTACCTTTGTCATTTGCAGCATGATATCTTTGAGGCATAGGACCCCAGTAGTGCTCATGTTGGGTAGTGATCACTGCTTAGGTCCCACTTGGCTAAACTTGCTGCTTCCTTTTCTTTCCTTCAGTTTTGATTCCTCCTCACTCCATTTTCTCTCTTTTACTTCTCCTTTTCCCTCTTTACACTTTCCTTCTTGTTCTCTTTCAATTCCTTCAGATGAGGGGCTTAAAAATAACAATAAGAATTTATGCAGTGCTTACTGTACTCCAGTCTCTGGGCTCAGTGTTTTCTATCTATCCTTTGACCTGTTCCTCACAACAATATTAAAAGATAGGTGTTATTATAAGCACCCCCACTTTGCAGACAAGCAACTACAGCCGAGGGAGCTCAGGTAACTTGGCCAAGGGCACGAAACTAGAAAGTGTTAGGGACTCCATACTAAGTGACATCATATCAGCTGTTCTTTTTCCATTACTTCACATTCAGGCCAAAAGGAGAGAGTGGAGTGATTAACATGTACCCTCAGAAGGTGCTTAACATAGATTTGGCTGAGGGTTGGGTCCTCTGGAAAGTTCTCAGGTGCCATACGATACTATACTTGTTTGCCATCATGTTCATTTTCATCTGGGGGTAGTTAATCATACTCATAGTTCAGAGGCTTAAGAGGTTTAAGAGATGGAAGCAAAAAAAGTCCAGAGCCCTAATAGCTCTACACAGCTGACTCTCCAGAAGAGACTGCTGATGAGTGAAATCATAAATATATAGCCTTTCACATTTCCACACCGCCAGTTGTCTGACAGAGTTTTAAAGTGCATGATAAGTTATGGAAAACATCTGACTCAAAGGCAATGACCTCTTGGAAGGTGTCCATGTATCTGGTGAAGTGCTAAGGCAAGAGGACATTTCTAGTGAGGGTTTGGCTATGAGTATATGGAAGAATTGAAAAGGCCCCTTTATCCTTTTGAATCACAGACTAAAGACCCTAGCCTCTAATCATTTAAGTTGGACTGTATTAGCCAGCAAGGAAACCAGAGAAATTAGGATTTGACTCTCCTCTCCTGGGTGTGCACCAGTGGGGGGTGGAGATAGTGCCTGTGCTTACCTACAAACAATCTCTTGGTTCCCCTGCCAAGATAGAACTCTAGTGAGTCTGAGGGCAGCTTTGGATGCCGCTCAACCTCTCCCTTCACACACACATAAATGTCCTCAAAGGTGCCCTAGAGATTATGACTGAATCTTCTTGGAGCACTAACTGAGAAATTTATTAATTAACATGGCTTAAAGGATTTGGTGCTACAGCAAAGCAATCAATATTTCCAAAGGGAGTGAATTATCAGCCTGGTGTTTCTGAGTGTCTCAGTGTGGTTCTCCTGCTGAGACCAAAGGAAGGAGAAGAGCCATCTGACTATAATTGTGCTTAATGCTTTCTTTGTACTGGCTACAGTTTATTTATTTCTAATTATTATTTCTTTATTTATTTATGGATATTTCTGATGACTTAAGCCTGATTAAATCACTGCTTCTGCAGCCTGACCTCTGGATGAACTATATGCCTTGAGTCTAATGTGTTTTACTCAACACATTCAACCTTTCTCAATAGTTTCTCCCCAAGGCTGAACCTACGTCTCTGCCTGTTTTCTTCAATTTCTATTCCCAGGTGTCCAATCCCTCCTTCTTGCCTCTGGCCCCTGCATTTCTTCTGCTGTATTAGTCATTTCCTCTAGCTTAAGGTAAATGTAACCTAACAACAACAACAACAACAAAGTAAATGTAAAACTTACACTAGATCCTTCCAACCCATAAATCAGACTGTATAATATATTCTCACATCTCCACTCATCACTTGTGGCAGCCTATGGGAAGTACTGGGGAATATGGCTCCAAATACACCAGGTATACTGTGCAGCATTTGGAAGGACAGAAAGATGCAAGGAGGTGCTAGAATGAGGGGAGAGAATTTTTGAAGAGCTAAACTTGGAAACACCAGGAATACTCTGTATGTGTGTACAGGTTATTTAGATCCTTTCTCCAAGTGGATGTGAACTGAACAATAGAGGACACATTTATACACATATATAGACATTCAATACATACTTTTCTCATTTCAATACTCCATCATTTAGCCCAATATTCTGTGCAAAGGATGATATGGTTTCTTACCATGTTTGTACTTTATGCCCAATATACAAGGTTACTTGGTTGACTTTAACTTGGAATAAAAATGTATTGACTTTGTAAATTCTCCTTGGTTCATAATATAACAAAGGGATGGGTCCATGAATCCCAAAACCATACAGGAATATCAGGAAATGAAGACATATTAAAAATGCTCCACTAATGCCCCAGAAGTTAACAAATATGAAATGTTTTAATTCTAATAAAACCATATTAAACATGAGAACCCTACTTGTTAAACTTAGATGTCCTTAGAATCCTTAATTATTTACAAAGTTCTTCAAGTAGATATATCATTATGTTAAAGAATGTTTTGATGATAACTTTTGAATTCAAAATAGCCAAATTAACAGAGAGCCCATTTAGGAATTGTACCTGAAGTTGGTTATAATCAGCATTTCTCTAAAAATCTTTTTCTGATGTCATTGTATGTTAGTTTGCTTAGTATTCACATCTGCTTTTGAACTAATCACCTAACCACTTATTTCTTCCCTTAGGGGAAAGCTATGTCTGTTCCTCAGACAACTTCTTTAAAAAGGTGGAGTATACCAAGAATGTCAATCCCAACTGGTCTGTCAATGTAAAGACATCTGCCAATATGAAAGCCCCCCAGTCCCTGGCCAGCAGCAACAGTGCCCAGGCCAGAGAGAATAAGGACTTTGTGCGCCCCAAGCTGGTGACCATAATCCGCAGTGGGGTGAAGCCTCGGAAGGCTGTGCGTGTGCTTCTGAACAAGAAGACTGCCCACTCTTTCGAACAAGTCCTCACTGACATCACCGAAGCCATCAAACTAGAGACAGGGGTGGTCAAAAAACTCTACACTCTGGATGGGAAACAGGTCAGTACTTTTTCAAAGCACTCTTCTCATTTTTCTAAATCCTTGGATGACCATTTTATACCTAAGCCACTATTCCTGGTTGAGGGACTCTCCTTCCACATTTCATCATCACTAATTGATATTGTATGTCTCATTTGAAGGAAAAGTCCTTTTTTTGGTAGGCAAAGAAATGGACCAGGAACCTGAGGCTTCGAAATTCAATCTGTTTCTAATTTATCAAGTGTAATTGTTAGCCTCAGCTTCCTTATCTGCTAAGAAAAAAAGTCTTAGAAACCAGATCCTACAAATTCTTAGGAGTATGAATTTTACCACTGCATGATGCAACCTGTACTATTCAATGCATATGACTGAAGATGATATTTTCCCGTTCATTTATTTCCTAGATACCCTCATGTTAATATTCTAAATCCATTCTGATGAAAGGAGGCTAAAGTGACCCTCATATGCTGTGAAAGGAGCCACATATGAGGGAAACACTGAAGCCTCTGGTTCATTGTCTTTGCCTTACAGTAAAACATATTTTTCTCTCTCCTTTTTCCATGTGACATAGCTGCCTTAATTTGGTTCCACTGATGGTTTGTGTGAGAAAGGGACTATTTCAGGATCCTAAATTTAGCCCAAGAAAGATGCTGCCATCTGTTCCCCTCCAAATCAGGTTCTTCATGTCATTGGTTATACTACTGAAGTGCTACCTATATTAGTATCTGAGAAAGAATGCAGCCAGGCGTCTCCATCAGACAGATGCACCATTCTCTTGAGCATAGAGATCTGTAAATATATGAAAAAAAATATATTCCAAGGGAATTGAAATAGTGGCTAGTTCTATTGGCTCTAAAGAGAATCTTGGTCCCCCTTCTAGAAGATAAGTATAGATTATTATCTTTTAAAATACATTTGGAGTTTGAGCAATTATATAGATTGTAAAAAAGCAGATTCACTATACGTGAAAATGACTGATGAGTGGTCAAATGCAGAGCTGTGCCTCCTTCCATAATTTCTGATGTATAAACCAAGCATGGTGGCACATGCCTGTAATCCTGGCGACTCGGGAGTCAGAGGCAGAAGGATGGCGGGCTTGAGGCCAGAGGCACTCTGCATAACTTAGTGAGACCCTGTCTCAAGATAAAATATGTTAAAAGGGGGCTGGAGGTACAGCTCAGTGGTAGAAAGCACGTTAAATATGCATAAGGCCTTGGGTTCAGCCCCAGTAACACCCCCCAAAAAAAATTCAATATATGATACATACTCCAAAAATTTAAATTTCAGGGACAACTCACTTATATACTACATATGTGGAAGTTTTGATAAATGTGTGGCTTCTATCTACTTTTCATCATTTTCTGATCTGAGAGATACCTGGAGGCATTGGTTATATCAAATTTGTGTTTGTTGTACCAAAGCAATGGATTTGTTTGTGATGGTGGGAAAAGAGAGGGTGGTGAGAGGATATGAATACAAAGAACTGCTGTTTACTGAATGATTAGGAAGTAACTACCCTAACTTTAATGGCAAGGTCAGTATGCATGGTGTAACCCAAATAAATCATACACTGTTGGGTCAATACAGCAAAGGCATTAAATAACAAAAACTTGAAGGTGCATAGACTAACCTAGTAATCACAAAATAGATGCTGAGTATACTGAAAGTTGATGCCAAACTCAAAATTTTGGAGCCCATCTAAGTTCCCAATTCTAGTGAGGGCAGTTCTAATATTACCACCTGTCAGTCACTTTGATTATTGATGGGTATGGTCACTACTTAGCAACATAATCTTCCTCTGTGGAGGCAAAAGGTACATATGTTACAATGGCTTGACCTGCTTGGATGAAATTCTGTCTTCATCTATATGTGGTACAAGGCACTAAGTGGGAAAGGAAAAGTATGGTTAAGCCTATTTTTCATGGAACATTTTATTCATGAAATCAAGGCATAACTTGATTCCAGTGTAAGCTCTTACTGGATACCAGACCAACCAAATTATCTTGTCCCTTTCATTTAAGTAATGATCAATTAAAAGAGCCCAGTTGATTATAACAAATTTATTGTTATTTCTGTTCTCATGTATACCAGTTAACTGGCCTATACTGATGGTCAAGCATTCTAGCTGCTGCTGCTTCTGCTTCTTCTTCTTCTTCTGCTGCTGCTGCTGCTGCTGCTGCTGCTGCTTCTTCTTCTTCTTCTTCTTCTTCTTCTTCTTCTTCCTCTCTCTCTCTCTCTCTCTCTCTCTCTCTCTCTCTCTCTTCTTTGTTTGTTTGTATGTGCCTTTAGCATCCTTAATCTTTTTAGGGCTCATATTTTGCTCCTATAGAAAGTGATTTTCTGACCTCTTGCCTCTGAGATATTTGTGGTTTGTGCAGGTGGGAAAGGTAACCATCACCAGTATGAAGAAGTTCAAACTGATTCGTCTCAATAAGGAATAGATAATGGTATAAGGAGTAGTTAGTAGATAGGACCCCAGTAACTTCCAGAAGCCAAAATGGATTTCTAAGAGGACAAAGAGGACATAATGAAGGGTTGCATGATGATATGTATTAGTACACTCTCAAATGAGGTTGTTCTTTTAATTCTTTGGCATTTGGAGTGGTTTTAGTGTTTTGAGAAAATTACTGTAAAATCACCAAGCATGGTGGCACACGCCTGTGATCCTACAACTCAGGAGGTGGAGGCAGGAGGATCATGAGTTCAAGGTCAGAGGGAGCTTGTGTAATGTAGCAAGACCCTGTCTCAGGATAAAAAATGAAAAATGGGCTGGGGGTACAGTCTAGTGGCAGAGTACTTGCAAAAGCCTGTGTGAGGCCCTGGGTTCAGCACCCCCACTAGTAACACACACACACAAAATTACCCCCAAATGATTTTTACAATAAAACCATACATTGACCTTCATGCAGAAAGGACATGGATACATAAAAACTGAAAACCAAATGTCTGGTTCACTTGATAGAAGTGGTTCAATAGATAGTGGCAAGTCTTAAAATCAATTCTGAAAGCAGAAATCATGATGCTTCCATTAGAGGTGCAGAGCTTTAATAATGGCCTTCCAGCTTTTTGGCATCACACACTGGAGTGCAGCTGGTCCTCACACTACCCATTTTCATGCTACACTGGTTCATGTCTCTTGGTTCAGTTTTGTCACATTCAGGGTCTGTGCAAGAAAAGATTCATTATTGCTGCAGGACACATGTTTAAAGCATGAGTGTGAGTTTTCCTACTGGTATTTCTGTTAGCTTTATTAAGCCAATTTTCCAATGGAAGAACTTATTTCATGTTTTGTGGCCATCTTTCTAGTACCCACTACTTACACTGAAGCCTTCAGGTCTCAGAGTAGCAGGACAGTTTTAAGCTGATTCTAAGATTACCCTAGCCTTGGTTTCCTGGAACAGGAGTTTTAAGGGAATATTTGAAGCCTAATAGGAAGATGATAGCACAAAGGATGTTTGAGTTCCCACTAAATATTTGAAGAAAGACTTGACCCTTCTACCTTACCATACAAAATAACTGGGTCTTGTGAATATAAAAGAAATTGCAGGAAACACAGGAAGACAAGTTGGATTTTACCTTGAAAATATTGGGTGCATTTCCCAAGGTGGATATACCTTTCCTTTGCCTGTATAGCCAGTTCTTTTCCCCTATTATCTCTGCCCCTGCTCGTCACATCTGGTGTTACTTATATTGTTTAGTCATCCAGCTCTCCCAGAGCCTCTCTCTCCTCTTGGTGTTCTGACTCTGTCAGTCAATGTTGGGCTCAATACAAAAGACCACGTGGCCATAAATTATACCCCAAAAGGGAGGTCACTTATCACTGACCTTCACTTGAGAAAATCAAGGCTGTAAAGGTGATGTTTGTCTCACCAAATCACCCTTGTCTGGTCTTTCACAGATTCCTGGAGACAGGCTATGGGAGTACTGGCTTAAGCCAGAGGAGAGAAGAGGAAGGGTAGAAAGCTAGGCTGGGTTCTGTGAAAGGACACAGTTTGCAAACAACCTCTGCATGTGGCAGTAGATTTTGTACTTTCAAAAGAGGGTTTGTGGTGGGACTGGCAAAACATTACATATACTTCCCCTTTGGACAGAAAAGACCAAGCATAGCCTTGCAATCAGTTATTTCTTCAGTATTTTATCCTCTTGGAGTTTAGTTGTCGATGAAATGCTCCTGGCTCTGAGCATTGATCAAGGCAGGATTTTGCCATTTCAATCAAAAGCTTTGGCTTAGTATTCCAGCCTCTCATGCTGATTAGTCTGTCACTGTCTAACATTCAGCAACTGGAAAGAGTCATATGCTGGAATTCAAAGCCCTGAGTTCTAGGTTTTTACTATACTACACTAGCCAATCATGTCTCTTCCCTAAGCCTCAGTTTTTGAAGAGAGCTTAGTAAATGACCTTTAAGAGTTCCTCTAGTTCCACGATAATACAGTATTGGTCTCAGCGTGTTGTTTCTGTCTAGATAGTTTTTTGGTAACCCAGCTACTATTCTTAATGCACTCCACCTTTCTGTGCTCCTATGATTACCAATATGATACAGTTCTCACCTCAGTGGATATGTTGTTTTCCAAGATGATCCTTAAATGGTATTTTTCACAGTTCTTATGTTCAGATCCATCTTGCTACCTGTAATGACATGACCAAGGACTATTTTCAAACTTGTAATTTTGATTTTACTTCCTTTTCTTTCCAATGTGGGTGGTATGGGGGGTAGAAGATAGATTTCACAAACAAAACAAGACAAAATGAAGACTACTAAAATTGTGATAAGTGTTTCACAGTGCCATTATTAAGGCATCCCCATGGCATGGTGCTATTTCAGCGCTGAAGAAGGATGGTTGCTAGTGGGGGTGGTTAGCATAGGGGCTAAATACTATTTCTTAAGTAGCCTGAAGAGCCTCAGCAAGTAGGGATTAATCTATCCAGTGATATAGACTGTTCCATTACCAACTGTTGAAATGACTGACCTTTTATTATTGTTATTATTATTTTCATCTTTCTCATTAATGCCATTCTCTGAAACAAGCAGAAAATTCATTGTCTTCAAGAATAGTTTTTAGTAGCTTTTTAAAATATAATCCCCATAACCATACAAGTCACCCATTGTAGTGTACAGTTTAATGGCTTTTAGTATATTCACGCCTGCAGCCATACCACCTGCATCAGATCCCCGTCTGATCTCAGAAACTAAGCAGAATCTCAGAAACTAAGCAGGGTGGGGACTTTAGTTAGTCCTTGGATGGGAGACTGCTTGGGAATGCCAGGTACTGTAGGCTGGGGAGAAGGACCTGGCAGCCCACATCTGAAACAATCTGCCATCAAACACCTTACGAATAGCAGAAAAGCACTGATAATAGTGATGGGCATGGTACAGTGTCAGGTAGTGTTTCATCTTTTGTATAGGGTGGTTATGAGTTGGACTCAGCTGGACAGCACCTAACAACAACAAGTCTATTCACAGATGTCTGCATCCATCATTACAATCAATTTTAGAACATTTTTATCACTCCCCAAAGAATCCCTGAATGCTTTACACATCACCATCTAATCCACCCCCACTCCTGGGCAATCACTTATCTACTTTCTGTCTCTACTGATTTGTCTATTCAGGACACTTAATAAAAATAGGATCATGTAAGATGTGGCTTTTGTGCCTGAAATTTTACTTATCACAGTGGTTTCAAGGTTTATTTATACTATAACTTGTATCAGTAGCTCCTTTATTTTTATAGATGAAAAACATTCCATTGTATAGATATACCACATTTATTTAGGCACTCATCCATTGAACATTTGTGTTATTTTGGCCTTTTTGCTATTGTGAATAACACTGCTCTGAATATTAATGTACGTATTTTTTTGTAGGCATAGATTCTTTTTACCTTGGAGAAATATCTAGGAATGGTATCACTGGTATAGTACATATATGCTGAAAATTTTAAGAAACTGTCATACTGTTCTCTAAAGAGTCTTCACTATTTTCCATTCCCATCAGCAATGTATGGGAATATTCCAGCCCTCCACATCCTCACCACCATTTTTTATGCTTTATCTTTTTTTTCAGTACTGAGGGTTGAACCATGATAGGCAAGCATTCTACCACTGAGCCACACTCCAGTGCCCTTTTTATGGTTTTTGTTTTGTTTTTTGACAGTACTAAGGGGTTGAACCCAGGACCTCATGCATACTTTTGCAAGCAATCTGCCACTGAGCTGCTACCCAGGCCCTTTAAATTTTTTTTTTTATCTTGAGACGGTCTCACTAAGCTATGTAGACTACCTCTTGCCTCTAATTTGCAATCTTCCTGACTTAGGCTTTAGAGTTGCTAGGATTACAGGTAGGCACCATAGCACCCAACCTCTTTTTTATGTTTTTTTTTAATTTTTAAAAATGTTAAGACATAGTCTCATAAAGTTGTGTAGACTGCCTCTGGTCTTGAATCTGTAATCCTTCTGCATCAGCTTCCTGAGTAGCTGGGATTATAGGCATATGCCATTGTGTCTGGCTTGAGGTCCTTTTATTCTAGCCATCCTAATGGGTGTGAAAGGCCTAGGATTTAGCTCAGTTGGTAGAGCACCACTGCAGTCTCTGAGGTCTTGAATTCATTTTCCAGCACTGTAGAAATGGGAGAAGGATGTGGCAATCCACTCCTGAAGCAATCCCGAAATGATCAGCCATTGAAAACATATGAGGGTCGCTATGAGTTAGACTCGACGGTACCTAACAACAATGGGTGTGAAATAGTATCTCATTGTGGCTTTACATTTCTCTAATTACTAATAATGTCAAACATAATTTCACATGCTTATTGGATACACATATAACTTTTTGTGGAAAAATGTCTATTCAAATTTTTCCCTACCTTTTAATTAAGGTATTAGTCTTCTTAATATCGAGTCATAAGTATTTTTTATACATCCTGGACACAAGTCCTTTTTCACATATGTGCAAGTGTTTTCTCCCAGTCTACAGCTTTTCTTCACTTTCTTAATGGATTTCTTAAAATTTCAAGAGAAAGAGGGTGTTTTTATTTTAATTAACTTCAATTTATTAATTTTTCCTTTATTTTTCATGCCTTATTCCTATCTAGGAACCATTTATCTAACCCAAGGTCTCAAATATTGTATTTCGTGTTTTCTTCTTCAAGTTTTATAGTTGTAGCTCTTACATTTAGATCTCCGATCCACTTCTTATGAAATTTTGAGTATGGGGTAAGGTCATGTTTCTTTTTTTGGATGGTTCTTTTTTTGAGTGGGAGACGGTACATGGATATCTGATTTTTCCAGCACTGTTTGTTGAATAGGAAAGGTAAAGCAAGTTTTTGTGAACTTAAATTTAACCTGACACAAGTAGCAATGGTCTATATAACAAAATCCTCTGAAAGTTTCTAGTAGTTCTAAGAACTGTGGTTGTGAATTAATGTAAGAGAGGAGCTTCTCTTATATAGGTACTCTGGAACTATAGCTCATTCTAAGGCCACATTGGTGATGTTGGCTAAGCCTCTTAAAGTAGGAAAAGATATAGAGCTTGATAAGAAAAGCTGAAAGGAACCGTTGTTCCTTGACATTGCAACCCCATGCTATGATTCCTGGGATTCCCACCCAGACCAACCAACTTACCTGTAAAATGTCATATCCACTCAGAGATATGTTAAGAAGGGTTAGGGTAGAGGAATAGTGAGACGCCCTGAATTGTTGGCATTACTTTTTTGATAACACACTCAGATATATTACACATACCATAAACTTCACTCCTTCAAAATGTATAGCTCATTGGTTTTTAATAAGTCCCAAATATGTGCAACCATCATAACAGTCAACTTTAGAACATTTTTACCACCTTCCCTACTCTCCAACCGCCACTTCAGCCCTAGACAAACACTCATCTACTTCTGGTCTTTATAGAGTTTTCTTCTCTGGACAATTCATATAAAGAAATACTATGTAGTCTTTTGTGACTGATTCTTTCATTGAACATAAGGTTTTCAAGGATCATCCATGTTCTACCATATGTCTATTTGTATTATTTCATTCCTTTTCATCACTGAATGATATTTCATTTTAGGATTTATCCATTCATTGGTTCATGGACATTTGAGATGCTTCCATATTTGGTTATTATTAATAAGCTACTGTGAATATTCATGCATGATTTTTTGTGTGGACATGCATTTTCATTTCTCTTGAACATTTGATTAATAATAGAATTGCTGAGTCTTGAAGTTTCTTGATCTATTCCCTAACCATTAAATTCTTGTTTTTAAAACATATACCCCAAGGAATGCTACAAACAAACACATTCACATTCTCTTTCCTGTGTAGATATTTGACCCAGAGTTCCTGCCTAAACAATATAAAAGGAAAAGTGAAGGCCCCTTTGTTATCTTTTCTTAAAGCTAGAACAAATCCTAAGAAGCATTTCCTTCTTCTTTTGATCTGAATTCCACCTTGGTCCTTCTAACTTTCCAGAATCAAAAATGCTTTCTAAACAGAAGGGATATCCAGTCCCATGAGTCACATACTCTCCCCAAAACATCAAAGTTCCTTATTTTATTTTGTTTTGTTTTTTGAGACAGAATCTTGCTATATGGCCCAGGCTGTCCTGGAATTCACTATGCATCCCAGGCTATTCTTGAACTCATCATGCTCCTGTCTCAGCCTTCCGTGTGCTGGCATGTGCCATCATGCCCAGCTTAAAAGTTCCTTATTTTTAGAAAAGTATACCATAATGGGCTTCCAGAATCCCAGTCCATCTAAGATAACTTTTATTCTCAACACCACAGATTCTACTTTCTCCAGGTCTTGTGATATTAGCTCCTGAGGAAAAATACCTTGGGTGTAAGAGGCCATAGAAATTCTGTATTATTAGCACATTGGTTCTCAATCAGGGCAATTTTGATCCCTACAAAATACTGGAAAAGTTTAGAAACACTTTGGGTTGTTGCGAGTAGCAGAAAGGACCTACTAATATCTAGATAATATAGGCCAGAAATGCTGCCAAACATCTTACAATACACAGAATAGCCTCCCAAAACAAAGAATTATCTGGTCTAAAATATCAATAGTACTATGATTGAGAAACCCTGCATTATTCGTAAAGTTCAAGGCACACATGGTAGAAGATGAAGTGCAGAAGAAGATAAGGGCAAGATCTAGGGGTGACTTTATAAGCCTGTGTTAAGAAGCTTTAATGCTATCCTGTGGTAATAGAAGCCATTGAAGGATTTTAAGCAGGACAATAACATGATTTGATTTATAGTTTGGGTAGGTCAATCTATTGTTTTGGATTTGAGGAAGATAAAACTAGCAGGGAGTCCAGGAAGGAGTCTGTGTTGTACTCCACAAAGGAGACTAGAAGGATCTCAACGCAGTGAGTGAAGGTTAAAGAAAAAAAAAGGAAGAAACAGACTCAAGAAATATCTGTGAGGTAATTTGAAGGTATACTAGATTTTTACTTCTCTATAATAAGTTACCAACAATACAGCAACTTAGAACAATGCTCACTTATTATCTCATAGTTCGGTAGGTCAGAGTTAAAGCAGGCTTGGCTGTGTTCATTCTTAGGGTCTCATAAGCCTGAAGTCAAGGTATGATTAAAAAAAAAACCTAGGCTCTTCTCTGAAGGCTCTGGTGATGAATCCATTTTCAGGCTTCTTTAGGTTTGGGACAGATTTTAATGCCTTGTAACATTAGGTCTGAGTTTCCCATTTCCTTACTGGTTGTCAACTGGGAGCTATTTTCAGCTGCCAGAGGCTACCCATGTCCTTCTCACAGGTCCTCCTCTATTTTCAAGCCAACAGGTATACTAGATCCTTGTCAAACTTAGTATCTCTCCGATTCCTCTTCTGCCACTTTTGTTGTTGTTAGGTGCCATTGAGTCAGGTCTGACTCACAGCAACCCTATGTACAACAGAACAAAATACTCCCTGACTCTGTGCTATGCCCGGCACTATGGCAGGGCTTCCCTGCCACTAACCAGAGCAAATGAGCTCATATGATTGGTTCCAACTGTATAATCGCCCATTGATTAACCCAAAGTCAACTGATTAGTAACCTTAATTATATCTGAAAATCCCTTTTTGCCATGTAACATAACATAATCATGAAAATGACATCTCATCATAGTGATAATTTAAGGAGAGGAAATTCTACAAAGGCAAACATCACTGGGGGGAATTCTTAGAATTCTGCTTACCATTGGTGAGGGACAATGAGGACTCAGGTGACTCTGAAGTTTATATCTAAGATATTTAGGTGGATGGTAGGACTATTCAATGAGATAAGGAAATCCATGGTAAGAAGTAGGGTTTACATATATTGAATTTGAAGTGCCTTGCTATATCAAAGTGGACATTACAAAAAGTAGTAGCAAATATGGGTCTGGAGTTCAGAAGAGAAGCCTGGGCTGGAGATACAGAGTTGGTAATCTGCAAACAATGGTCATTAAAATCAGGCAAGCAGACGAGCTCACCAAGGGTACAAGTACAAAGTTGCTCCAGGAAAAGACCCTCAAGGGATTTGAATTAAAGGAATGGGTAAAAAGCAGAGCCCAGATCATTAGAACCAAAAATAACCAGATGAAGACTTGTCCAGAGAAGCTAAGAAAAGAGTTTGGAGGCAGAGGTGGGCATCTATGTCAAATGTAGCAAATAGCATCTGTTTCTGGTGAAGATTTAAGATTGTACATCCATCAAATCTAGATGATTTGAAGGCCATTATTGCTGGTGACAAAAAGGAAAATCCTCCAGTAGATCAGAAGATAGGGCCTGGATCAGTAAGACCCTCAGAGGTGACTAGGCAAACTGAGTCATGATTGGGTCAAACTATGGGGATCCCAAAATTTCTTAGCAACTACTCATGCTCCAGATCTACCAAAACCTGCCTGTCCCATTTTCTCTCTGCCGGCTCTTGTGTTATACGTGGTTGGTTGCTAAAATGACTGTCCTATATAACTTATGTCATGTATATGCTAAATTTGCAGCCCTAACTCTCCATCCAATAATGATCATGTTCTATATGATCACTTGAAGCCCAATCATCAGATAAATCAGATTCTTCCTGGGTCTGATTTTCTCATATCCTTGATCTCAGTACACAGATTCAGTTGGTAACCCTGTAACAAATTAATCCTTAACATGATGTTAGCGCCTATCAGTTTAGACCACTTTCCCCAAATTACATTATAGGTGACACTAGTCTGATAAAATATTTAGTCAAATAAGTTAAGTAACATTTCATATTATATTCTTCTCTTACAGAAAGGCTTCAAGAAGCCCTCTGTAAGGAAACCTTCTTGATCATGTTTAGATCAGTGTTCTTCAAACTAGTTTGAACACCAAACCTTAAAAAAAATCTATAACCATATGGTAAATGCACTTTGGGAATCATTGACCTCTGTCTTAGGTATTTATTTGCATTTTAATTAGAGGATCTTGAAAAGGGAAAACCTTCAAGGCCCAAAGGAATAATTAAATTGAAAGAAAACAGGAATCACTGCATTTTGACAGGGCTTATAAACTAGAGCAAGAAGGCTTTTGTAGATAGAGCATTAATAATTATCACAAAGGTAGCACCTACCCACCCACAGGCAGGACAAGGCTTGACAGCATCCATCTCTGATACAGCCTGTGGAAGGAAAAGGAGAAACTAAAGGGGTGATTTTTCAAGAGTCCTCCAAAATTATAAGAGATCAGGAAAATCCTTTTGGTATTAGGCATTAAAGCTTGGCATCTCTAACCATAGTGGTAGAAGCAGCAACATCAATTACCAGGTTAGAACCTGCACATTAGATTTGGTGGTTGTTGATAGTAGGTGCTGTTGAATCACATTAAATTTAGTCCAATATAAACCAGCACTCTTGCCCCTGTTCCATGCTTTAAAGTCTCACTGGAGCAATCAGACAGGTTTACTAATTAGATTTCACTTCCTTAAGCAGTGCTTACCATTTCAGCAGACTGCACACTTTTTGCTGCACCAAGTCCATGCTTCTCCAGGTGGCAACAATTTAGCAAACCTTAGGGGTCTGAATGGTTCACCCAGCAAGATAATATCCCTCAGAAGAGGTTTGGGGCCAGAGATCAGTACCTCCCAAAGTCTCTCTGTGTCTGCATACACACACTTGTGCCCCTGTTTCTTTTAAGTATTGGCTGTCTCATCTGATGAAGTCATATATAAATATTTATATGTCAAGGCATTTCTGGGCTTACTCACCAGAGACATTATAGCCTTGATAAAAAGCTTCCCTCTGACAGTATTTGCCTCTACAGTTTATTTAATATGGCAGTTGATAGGTGAACTTCCTCTTGCTATTTGTGAAGAAGATGAAGCCTTGCCTTGCTTAGAATTTCCAATGTTTGATTTGTCACCTGCTGAGAATTGATGTTTGTGTTTTCCGCAAATTTCCCTGATTAAAAGAACTGTGTGTTCTGTAGTGAGCCATCCTACAATTTCGATTTCGGATCTGTAGGAATAGCTCATACATTTTGGAACGTATTCTGACTTCTGTGGGTCTTGGACACTTTTGCCTTTGTAGAGTCCTTTCTCCATCATGAAAACATACCATTGTTTTAGTATGAAGAGGAATACATTAATATTGTGTGTTTAAACATTTTCTTCAACCTAAACGTTTGTTTATGTTTCTGATTTGAAAAGAAATCAAATCCTTTTCATGGGCCAATAAAAGTATTGTGTTCCTATTGTACCTAAATGGATAATCAGCTCTGGGTTCTCTGGTTGGTATTGTGAGCACTCATTCACAAAGAGGTGAATAAGAATGCTATGACTGAAGAATCAGTCCAAGAGAGTGATAGCTTCTTACATCTACCAACCAATAATTGAGATATGCCAAGGAGGACCTTTCCCCTATATCAGATCTAACATGTTTTGCCCACTGTACAAAGCATGATAATGGTGCCCATAGTTGGTATTTTCTCTGGCCTGGTAGATTCCAAGTTGGAAATAGAGATATACTTCCTCAGCATCTTATGCAAGTGGCTTCTAGGACTGATAGTACCATTTACTTCCAAGCTAAAACTGCTTCTGTCATTTAGCCTGCAGCCCTGCAGAAGGCACCCATGCAGGTGGAGTGGAAACTGATTAGCAATGAGATGGATTACTGCAGTTCATCCAGAGAACAAAGAGTGGGGCTAGTTTTAATCCATGTCTATATTTAGCAGTGCAGCTGGGGTTTAGCTCAGTTGGTAGAGGGCTTTTTTTGTGCACTCTAAGGCCCTGGGTTTGATCCTCAGCACTGCAAAAATGGGAGAAGGACTTGGCATTCCACTGTCGAAGCAGGCAGCCATCAAAAACCCTATGAATAGCAGAGAAGCACCAACATAGTGCCAGGAATGGCACAGTGTTGGGAGAATTTCCTTCTGTTGTACACAGGCACACTATGAGCCAGACCCTATTTGATGGCACCTAACAACAACAACAACAACAAACAACAACATATTTCATGGTAGTTAATACAGGGGTACCAAAATTTATTACTTTTCAAAGTTGAATTAAATTACAGTAGCAATGTGTACTATGACATTTGCTCAAAAGACGGTGTTAATTAAACAAATGCTAGCCCCACCATTCGACAAGCAGGACAGTTAAAGAAAATGGCACAAGACCATTTTGAAGTGGTATTTGAAATTCAAAAATGTCATTTAAGTACATCAACAATGGAGGCATGTATATGTAACTGAACCTCCAATAAGCCTAACGATTACACACATTTGTGGTAAGTTTGAGACACAGTACTGTGTGCGATGTGCACAAGGGAAGATCCAGGAGGTCTTGCACAGCAACAAGTTCTGCAGCTTCTGCCATTTTGACATTGTGAGCACCTCTTATAATTGCAAAAGTCAAATATGACTTGTATTCTTTTTTATCAGCATATATTATTACAATTTTAATCCAGTTTTTTTTCCTTTTTCAAATGTATTTTCATTTTCTAGCACCCTCTATATAGACACCTTTATCTCAAACCACACCTTAACCTTCCTTAGTACCAGCCACCCACCCTGGCATGGAGTTTTGAATGTCATCCCTGTTGTTATATTGACTGCTGAGAAACTTGTTTGCTAAAGGTTCACCAGTAAATCTCATCTGGAAGCTGGTGGCAGTTGGGATTGGGGATGAACTAATAGAGAAGATGAGAATTTTGACAAGCTACTCATGGGATTTTATTTTACATAGCCACCCTAGATTTTAGATTTTCCCACAGCTGAGTCTGTGGCTAGCACTTGGGCCCTAGAGACAATAGCTGTTACTAAGCAGGTTAAAAAATTCACACATGTGCCCTCACTCATCTTAACAGCCCTGGCTCCCATTCAAGTCAATGACTGTGGAGTTGGGCTTCTCCTCAGGGACCTTGGGCAGACCTTGAGGTCAGACAGCAATCACCCCCCTCCCTTCTTGCACAGCAAAAAAATCTTTTAAAATCAATAGGTTCCCAACCCCCTCAGCTGAATGTGGCTTTCCAGGATGACAGCATCTGCTTCGTACTGCCCTTGCCCTTGTCAAACCCCAGCCTGAAACAAAACAGGATGGTACAGGGTAGCTAGGTTTGTGCATGTCACATACAGCATGAATACAAAGGTACAGACCCTGGATATCTTCATACAAAAGGCAGAGCTAGTGCAGAGTAATCAGAGTAAAATATAATTAGAAAGAATTAAAGCTGATTACAGTTTATAGTCGCTAGAAAATGTCCCTTGGGAATATGCAGGTGAACCTGATTGTCCATCACTCACAGTACATGAGTTTGGAGGTCATCAAATTCTAAGATTTTAAAAGTGAGAAAATTGTGTGACTGAAACCATATGGGACCATAAAATCCAAATTTTTTATTAACGTGTAATTATGGTCCCTATTTATCGGGTGAAACATATTCTGATGTATGTATACATTGTGTAATGATCAAATCAGGATAACTAGTATCCCCATACCCTTAAACATTTATCATTTCTTTGTGGCAAGGTCATTCAAAATCCTCTTCTAGCTGTTTTGAAATATATAGTACATTATTGTTAGCTATATTCACCCTACTGTGAAGCAGAACACTAGAAGTTATTCTTCCTCTCCAATATATTTATTATATAGGCTGTGTGAGTCAGAGATCTGCAGAGAAATGGAAGCAATAGGATATATAGAGAGAGATTTATTTTATGGAATTGGATCACTTGATTGTGGAAGCTAGTAAATCTGAAATATGCAGGACAGGCCAGCAAGTTGGAGGCCCAGAGAAGAGTTGAGTTTTCAATCTAGAGTCCAAAGGCTTAGTACCTTACAGAAAACATTTGCCAATCCTTGGAAGCTCAGAAAGGAATAGTGAAAAGAGCTATAGACAAGGGACCCAGAGTCTCTTGCTCTGCCACAAAGACCTGGGTAATCTAGACTAAAGTACACCCTTCTCTGGATCTTACTTTCTGCTTTGGTGGAATAGATTCTCCAAAAGTTCCTTCCACAATGAAAGAATTCTATACATTCAGGCCTCCCCATACTTAAATTTCCCTGCTTCCATAACTCATATTTGGAGGATCTCATATAGTCAAGCTTAAGCTACTTCCTTGGAATGTCTAGAAATAATCCCAACACTCACAATAATCCGAGGCATCAGTAAATTTTATTTATCTATAACAAAGGATAAACAAAAGAATCTTTCCAATTTGTTAGTGATTTCAACAGTAGATTCCATTAATGAGAACTATGACTGTCCTTTATAAACATTAAGCAGAGATACAGTGTTATTGTACTGTATATAGAGTATTGTACTAGGCACTTTGGGGGACTTTATAGGTACCAGAAAACAAAGTCTTCAGGTGCTTATAACCTAGTTAAGTGTGTTTCAGATCTAGAGTAAAGTCTTACATATTTTAAAATAACATATGAATGACTGTTGGGGACAGAGACATTCTCTTGTTCATGAATATATCCTTAAGACCTAGAATAGTTGCTAGGACTTGGTATATGCTCAATGTATACTGTATGTTGAATTAATGAATGAGTGGATGACTTAGTGAGTAGAAAGTACTGAAGGAATGCATGTCCGCTTAAATCAGGGCCAGGTGGACACTAATTCTTGATGGTGGCTTAATGGATGAAAGGGTATAGTCAGCTCAGCAAAGGAAGGCAGTAGCCCAAGGGGGATATTTCTGAAATCTTACATTTCTATAAAAGTATGCAGGCTAAAGTCAGGGTTAAAAAACATACAGTTTCAGATATTAGCTCACTAAAGGCAGCTTGAAACAGAAGTCTCAGCTTTGAAAGAGAAAGGCATAGATTAGGTTTTATAATCCTCCTTAGAATGGACTTCATTTTTGAGTTTTTGCAATCATTTAAACCCACTGAGCTTCTGTTCCCTCATCCATAAAACATAAATGGCATTTGGACTCACAATGTCAGAGCTGGAAGAGACATTAGTCCTCATCCAGTGCAGTGGGTCTCAGTTCTGGATGCTCATTAGAGTCTTTGGGGAACTTTTAGATAGTCTAATACCCAGGCCTGACCCCAGACCAATTACTTCAAAATCTCCTAAATTGGGATCCAGGTCTCAGGATCAGTATTTTTAAAATATCCCAGGCAAGTCAATGTTCAGCTCAGATTGAGAACCATTGTTCTAATCCACCTTCTCATTTTATAGATGAATAAAGTGAAGATCAGCACAAGTTAAGGGACCTTGCTCAACCTTCTTCATAGGGCCACAAAGAATGCTATTAGATCATAAAACCTTAGAGCTAAAAGGGGCCTTAGATATTAAACTACATGTAAATATGCTATGAATTACATAAAATAATATTCATATGTGAAGGATTATCATGTCAACAGAACCAGAAACTGTTAATTGACAATCAAATTATCCCCTCTGTCATTAAATTACACTAGTAGGACAATGGATGAAGTCTGCATTCTTTTTCATTTTCCTGGTCTCTGAGTTAGCAAAGGAGTAAGTGTTCCATTTCAAGTGGTAGAATGTGGATTATTGGATTGAATTCTTAGCAAATAAAGATGACAGATATTGCCCTGAAAATTTACTTTTTTTTTCAGGAACAAACTAAGTGTATTGGGAATGTTAAGAGGATGTGGATCTACAGCAGAAGGTGCTGCTTTTCCTAGTTCTAGCCTATATCCTTCGTTTGGGCTATACTCGTGCCTGGAAACAGAGGGTGGAGGCTTGGGCATTTTAGCCTGTTATGAGGCATCTTTTCTTTGCAGTGCCTTCTCTTGCTCTCAGTTTCAGTGTTTCTGCTTGCTCTGAGCTTACAGATGCCACACCTTGCAGAGGATGGAAACCCAGAGTAATTTCCATTCCACATTCATTTACCCATTTCCACACTTCTCTTATTTAATTAGATCCACTCTTTGTAATTTACACTTCTATACAAAAGTGTGAGGTTGACTGCTAAGTGCAATTTCTAGTTTCCCTGTTTAGCTGCATGTTGCTGAGCTATATTTGTTCTTTGTCTGAGATCATTTTTGTTGAATGATTTCCTAGGGGATAAATGATACAATGTAAGATGATCTTCTACACATGGCGACCTCTTCTGTGGTTTTCCAATGCACAAACCTTCTTTCAGTATCACTTATAAAGAATGCTAGAGGGTTTATCACTTCTTTGTGTAATTATTTTCATGTGTGTTGTATCTGTCTCCCCCCCCAACAGATCCTGTATTGCAGTCTTATATCTCCCTCCACCTCAGTATTTAGCATGTTGTTTTTACAAAAATTAAGGCTTGCTCCAGTTGCCTAAGCAAATTCCAGCTGTGTAATGCCTTTCAAAACCCCAGCCAAAATGTTTCTCTGCTGAACCCATTTGCCACTCAAGGAAATTTCTAGAAGGATAAGATATGGCTATGTTTAGAGCGAGATGAGGGACTTGTGAAGAAACATGTCTGGCTATTGCTAGTCTGGAGCAATGTTTCCAAGATGTGGCTGTGCCTCGGAAGCATCTGGGAACCAAATCTCCACAGGGGAAGGACCTGGAAATCCATAAATTTCAGAGTTCCCCAAGTAATTCTGATGAGCAGCGGGTCTGGAAACCATTGGCTTCAATATCCTCTAAATACTTCTCAAAATTTAATTTGCATGCAGTTTGCATTTCTAAATTCCAAGGTGACACTAGTGATGTTGGTCAAAGACCAAAGAAGGCTAGAAGGAGGTGATTTTTAACATGTGTTCCTTGGGCTATTATCATCAGCATTGCCTGCGAATTTGTTAGAAATACAAAATCTCAGTGGATTTCTGTGCCACGTGCCTCTAGTCCAAGTGACTGCAGAGGCTGAGGCAGGAGAATCACATGTTCAAGACAAGAGGCAGTCTGCACAACTTAGGAAGACCCCCTTTCAAAATAAAAAAACTCAAAAGGGAAGCTAAAGATGCAGCTCAGTCGTAGAGTACTTGCCTTAGCAGGCACAAAGCTCTGCGTTCACTCCCCAGTACTGAAAAAAAAAAAAAAGAAAAAGAAAAGAAAGGAAAAGAAAAGAAAAAAGAAAGAAATACGAAATCTTGCCGGCATGGTGTTGCAGGCTTGCAATCCTAGCACTTGTAAGGCTGAGACAGGAGGATCAACTATTCAAGGTCAGCCTGGGCTATATAGCAAGACCTTTTCTCAAACAAACAAGTACAAATTCTCAGGTCCCACTCTAGATCTCCTGAGTCCAAATGTGGATGGGGCAGGGCACAGGAATCTGAATTTCAACAATCCTTGTGGGTGATTCTGTTGATTGCCAAAGAATGAGAATCACTGCCATAAATAATATATTACTGATAAGGTACAGGAGAGTGGTACAGTGGATTTAAAAAGCTTGAGTTTAATTCAACGTTTTCACTCAGCTATCCCTTACTCTTCATGGACTTTGTTTTTCTCATGTGTAAAATGGGGTTGCAAATAATATATATTAATTCAAAAAACATGTATTCTGCCAAGCATTTTATTAAGTGTTGGAAATATATTAAGATGAATAAGATATATTCTCATTCCCTGGCCTAGAGGAATTCCCTGTTGCCTTGCCTAATATAAAAGGGTATTGCTGATCTCAAATGAGATCATGTATGTACAAATGCTCTGTGAGTCATAAGGCATGTTGCAAATGTTAGTAGTGATTCTGATTTAAACATTCAACTCTAGCCCCTTTTCTTACATTAGGTGTCCATAGTAGTTCTCTATAATACTTAAGCTTTGGCAAACATTCCACTGGTAAAAGCTGAAGGAACAGAATTGAATACTAATAAAAATATGTTATGCTTGTCTTTACTTCATACTTTTAGGAGCCCCTTTACTTTTATTATCTGTTAATTGTCACAACAACCTGAGTGGGTACAATTATCTCCACATGACAGACATAGACTCTGACATGCCATGATGGGAAGTCCTCACTCAAGGTCACAGAGCTGATCAAGAGCAGAGCCAGAACTAGAATCCAGAACTCTTAATTCCTGGCCCAGTGTTCTTCCCCTATACCCTGCTGACTGAACAAGTAAATGCTGTTTCTAAGATTCACTACAGGCTAATTAAGTAATTGCAAGCACAGATGCAAAACAAGCTGTGACCTTTTGCAAAAATCTTAAGCCTGTCCAGCTTTTCCTCATCTGTTTGGGTTAAAACATACAGCGACTGTCAGAAAGGCATAGATAAACTCCACTCTTTTGAATTTCTGTATATCAGAAACCTTATCAACTCCTGGCAGGCAGTTGGATTACATGTACCTTTCAAGAATCAAAGGCTTTCATTAGATAGCTACATTAGGAAACCAGAGTATTATTCTTGCATCATCGAAAGCCCCTTAGAATGGATTAGAAATAAGAACCTATATCTTTTAATACAGGCTGAAACTGGAGGCCTCCTCTCCTGTGTTGAATTTTTTTTTGACACATAGCCTAATTTTCAGAGTGGGTGTTGAGGCATTTCAACTTTGAACAACCATAGTTACTAGGACTTACATCTTGATACAGACATTTCCCATTTGCAAGTAAATGCCAGAAAATGACATATTCTGCTTGAACAGGCAAAAATGAAAGACAAAATATGCTTGTTTTTTTTAAAAAAAGGATTTCTTTGAAATAGGTTCTGGATAGAGCTGTATTTTTCATAGAATAGACAAAACAAATGGCTGCCAGTGTGGGTTTTGAGGGCAATTTTACCTTCTTCCATGCCAGCCTCTCCACTCTCTCCCATAAAAATTTTACATGCAGATAATTCTCTACTACCCAAAATTCTGTTTAAAGTTCCTCCAGTAGATGTGTGCATATGCCTTTGTGGTTCCCTGTGTCATGGACCTCCTAACTCTTTGGTACTGTCATTTACCACCATGCCCTAAGCATTTGCACTATATTTTGGATTCTCCAACTAGCCTTAGATCCAAGAAATAAATTTTACACAAATATTTTCAACCTGACAAATTCAGCTAAAATAAATATGTAGCTGAAAACATAAGAATATCAAATAGGCACAGAAAAAATCTTATTGTTAATAAACAGTTTTGAATGTGGGAAAGAAGGAAGAAGGAATTTATATTCCAAGCAGAGGCCTAAGAACATTCTTTCAAGACCATTTTTCCTACCTTTTAAAAACTTTTTCAGACACAAAGAAAGTGTGGGCTTCTGAGAACATCTTTGACTGGCAGTCAGAAGCGTGTGTTTCCTTGTAGCTGTATCATTATGTTGCTGTTCAGTTTATAAGCTAGTCACTTGGTCTTTCAGGGTGTCAATTTCCACATCTAGGAAATGACTAAGCTGGCTAATTTAAATCACAGGTATTAAAAGACAGTTCTCCAAAAGGATAAAACAATGACTCAAACAGATGTGAAAATTAAAATGTGTTAAAGATTTCAACTGATAATTAATGAGAGCAACAGGCAGATGTTAAAGCAAGCTCAAAAGTGAACCCATAATATTGTTAAGATAACAATACTCCCAAAGTTGACCTACTGATTCAATGAAATCCCTATCAAAATGCTAGCTGGCTTCTTTGCAGGAATTGATAAGCCAATCTCATTTGATTCAAGATTCATTTGGAAATTCAAGGGGTCTACAATAGACAAAACAATTCTGAAAAAGAGTAAAGTAGAAGGAAACAAAGTTACCATTCACAAAATAACCACAAGTTTACAATAATCAAAGCAGTGTGTACTGGTATAAAAATAGACATGTAGGTAAATGGAATAGAATTGAGGGTTCAGAAATAACCCTCACATTTAAAATCAATTAATTTCGATAAAAGTGCCAAGAGAATTCACTAGAAAAAGAATAGTCTTTTTAACGAAGATGTTGGAACAAATAGATATCCATATCACAAGAATGTTAGATCCATACTTCACACAATACACAAAAGTTAACTCAAAATGGATCAAGATTTTGTTCAAATATAGTAGCAAAAGCTATAAAACTCTTAAAGGAATCTTGTAATCCTTGAATTTAAATTAGGCAACAGTTCCCTAGATATGACACAAAAGCATCAAGAAACCTAAAAAAAATAAAATAAAATAAACTGAATTTCATTAGATTGAAAACTTTTTGTTCTGCAAATGGTATCATCAAAAAACTGGAAAGATGAGAAGAGTGTGGTGGTGCACAGCTGTAACCCCAGCACCCAGGAAACTAAGGCAAAAGTATCAAGAGTTCGAGGCCAGCCCTGGGCTACATAGTAACACTGTCTCAAAAAGAAAAAAAATAGACCACTCATAGAGTAAATATTTGGGAATCAGGTATCTGGTTAGAAATGTGATATATATATATATATATATATATATATATATATATATATATATACAAATATATACATACAAATTTAAAAACCTCATACAACTATACAAATAGTTGTATGCAAATAGTTTGTATACAAATATACAAAACTCATACAAATATATACACATAAATTTTAAAAACTCATACAAATCAATAGTGAAAAGATATAGTCCAATTTGAAAATGTGGAAAATCTTGAACTGACCTTTCTCCAGACAATATGTACGTGAAAATATGCTCAAAATTTTTAGCTATCAGGGAAATACCAACCAAAACCACAATGACTTACCTCTTCACACTCATTAGGATAACAATGATAAGTGATAATAATCAGTGTCGGCAAGGAAGTGGAATAAAACAAACCTCATAACTACTGGTGTGGACTTAAAATGGTGTAGTTACTTTTAAAATAGTCTGGTAGTTCCTTAAATGACCAAATGTAGCGTCATCATTTGACACAGCAGTTCTATATCAAAGAACTCAAAGCACCAAAGAACTTGTACACAAATGCTCTTAAAAGCATATTCATAAGAGAAAGAAAGGTAGAAATTATCCAAATGCCTGTCAATGGACAAATGGGTTAAAAAATGAATGTTGTATCCATGCAATGGAATATTATGCAGTCATAAAAAGGAATCAAGTACTGGTAACATGCTATAATATGGATGAACTGTGAAAATATTATACCAAGTAAAAGAAGCCAGGAGTTGGGATTTAGCTCAGTTGGTAGAGTGCAGCTCTTCAGTCTCTGAGGTCCTGAGTTCGATTCCCAGCACCACAAAAATGAGAGACGGATGTGGCAATTCACTCCCAAGGCAATCCCGAATTAGCCATTGAAAACCCTATGAGGGTCGCTATGAGTCAGACACAACTCAATGGCACCTAACAACAATAACAACAAAAGAAGCCAGATACAAAAGGCTATATATTGTATCACTCCAGAATAGGCAAATGCCTAAACACAGTAATACATCAGTAGTTTCCTAGGATTGAGAGTTTCAGGGAGAAATGAGGATTTACTGATAATAGATACAAGTTTTCTTTTTGAGGTGATGAGAATATTCTAAATTTGATTGTGCTGTAGTTGCACAATTGTGAATATACACAATGGATTTTACACTATATAATTTTTTATGGTACTCGGGGGTTGAACCCAAGGCCTCACACATACTTTGTAAGTGTTCTACCACTGAACTGCACCCCCAGCCTCTTTTTTATTTTTTATATAGAGACAGGATCTCATTACATTACACAGGCTGCCTCTGGTCTCAAACCTGTGATACTCCTGCTTCTGCCTCCCAAGTCTCTGGGATCACAGGCGTGGGCCACCATAACCAGCCCTAGATTTTATGCTTTAAATTTGTGAATCATATGATTTATGATTTATATCAGTAAAGCTGTTGTTTTTTTTAAGTTTCTGTTTTAAAGATATTCGAATTCAGTAATATAGTTCATGTATGAATTATAATGTGCATTTTCTAACTAAAACTCCCATTTTGTGCTGCTAAAACAAAATACCTGAGACTGGGTAATTTATAAAGAACAGAATTTATTTTCTCACAGTTCTAGAAACTGGGAAATCCAAGGCACCAACAGGCTGTCCATGCTCAGGGAACAGAAACTGAACAACTGCCCAATTGGGTATATTAGGAAGTTGGAAGCTGAATCTTTTAGGGGAGGTTAATTGGGTGATGTAAAGAATATTATATGAAACCAAGCACCATGGTGCATGCATGCAATCCCGGCAATTTTGGATAACTCCAGTGATTTGGGATAATCCCAGCAACTCAGAAGCCCGATGCAGGAGGATCACGAGTTTGAGGCCAGAGGCAGCCTATTTAACTTGGCAAGATCCTGTCTCAAAATAAATATAAACTATTTAAAAAGGGACTGCAGGTCCAACTCAATGGTAAAGCACTTGCCTAGCATGCACAAAGTCCTGTGTTCAACCCTCCAGTATTAAAAAATGTTATTTAGTTATATTTTAAAAACTATGTTAAGAGACATCATAAACCAGTGTTTTGCAGTGTTGTACATAGGACACACAGGTCAGAATCCATGCGAGAAGCTTGTTAAAAATGCAGATTTCTAAACCGAGTGTGGTAGTGCATCCCTGTAATCCCAGCATTTGGGAATTCGAAGCCAGCCTGGTCTGCATAGTGAGTCCCAGGGCCAGCCTAGGATTACATGTTGTTGTTGTTAGGTGCCATTGAGTCGTGTCCAACTCATAGTAACCCTTATAGGGTTTTCAATGGCTGACTGTTTCGGGATTGCCTCGGGAGTGGGTTGCCATGTCCTTCTCCCGTAGGGTTACATAGTGAGACCCAATTTCGAAAACCCAAAATGTATAAATAAATAAATAAATTTAAAAATGCATATTTATTGGGTCCCACCCCAGACCTGTTCAATCAGATTTGCTAGAGTGGCGGTCCTCAACCTTTTTGGCATCAGGGACCCATTTTGTGGAACACAACTTTTCCATGGACTAATGGAGCTCAGGCAGTAATGAAAGTGAAGGGGAAGCAGCTGTAAACACAGATGAAGTTCACTGGCTCCCTGGCCACTCACCTCTTGCCATGAGGCTGCCTTACTAACAGTGTGCAGCCTGGAGTTTGGGCAACCCTGTGCTGGAGGGTGAGATTCAAGACCACATTTTAAATAGCTGGCCAGGTAATTCATGGAAATGCTAGTGTTTGAAATCCACTGAGCTAATAGTTCAACTTCACCAATACTTGCAGATTCTAAACACTATATATATATTCTAAATACCTGAGGAGTTTTAAAAATACAGATGATGGCACCAGGCATGGTGGCACATGCTGGTAATCTCAGCACTTGCCAAGTAGAGGCAGGAAGATAGTGGCTTTAAGTCCAGCTAGGGCTACATAGTGAGAACTTATCTCAAAAAAAAAAAATACAGATAGGCTCCTCCCCAGACCAAATAATTAGAATTCTTGCCTTCCTAATACCTTTGTCTTCTATGTTCCTTGATTCCTTGATCCCTGCCTAAACTGTGGCCCCCTATCTAGTCTTAGTCACTGATTTTGGAGGCTCCCCAAGATCGCCCTGACCTTTCATCCTGAGCCTGTTTTGTTTGGTTTGGTTTGGTTTGATTTGGTTTCACAATTCTGCCTTCTCATTGCTAGCCCAAGGCTTAACATACTGTCAAGAAGAACAAGATTCCAAGTTGTTCAGAGTAAGTCAAGTCCTTTAAGCTCTTTATGCCTTAGTTTCCATGGTTATTTCATGAAGAAACGTGGTCCTAGTAGAGAGGGAGAGGGAGGGATGGAGGGGGAGAGGAAGGAGAAGGAAAGGATCATAGGAAGGAAAGAAGGCAAGAAGTCAGGAAAGCAGGCAGGAAGGAAGGAAGGAAAGTAGGAAGGAAGGTAGGTCCCATTCATTGAAGATGCATATTGAAGATTTAAGATGTGCTCCATTGTTAATGAACGAAAGCAGAGTATTTGATATCTCTGGGAAACATCTTCACTCCCACCTTCCCTCAACCCTCTTATTTTCACATCTAGAGGTGACTGCTAGAGGAGGTGGAGGTGACAGAAAACTGAGCCTGACTTGGCAATTGATTCTCAACAGGAAGTGGCTTCAATTCCTACTTATCTTCTCTCACTCTAGCCTAGTATTAGACCCCAAGACAAAGCACAGATTGATGTAGTCCCCACCCCACCCTTCTCCTGGCTTCTTTTCTATAAGTCATGCTTTCAGTGTTTGGAGTCTGGCAGCTGCGAGGCCTGGTTGCTAGGTAACAATTTCTCAGCACAAAGAACCCTCAGCTGGGAAGGTCAGGTCTGTCAGTGTGAAACAGCTGTACAGAATTTTTTATTTGTCTTCCTCTTGTTTTGGTTAATCACAGGGCATGAAACCAGAATCAAACTTTTCATAGAAATGAAAAATGCTTGAGGGTACTAGTTCAGCTGTTGCTGGTTTTTTTTTCCCCTGCTCTTCAAATCACAGCCTTTCTACTCTAGCTCAATAGAGTCTGAAAAAGCTGGGCAAGATGGAAGTGGAGGCGGGAGGTAGGGGGTTCAGGTGTTTCTTAGCTTCTTTAGCTTTTAGTCAGGGAAGGCATAGTTGAACCATAAGATGAGAAATTGACTCACTTTTTCCCCCAAATTTACCAGCAGTTTCTTAGGTTTGGGACTGCAATATTAAATGCAGGGTGCCCTTAAGAATTTTAATTTCAAGTGGCACACACCTGTAATCCCAGCACTTGGAGGCAGAGGCAGGAGGATTTCAAATTTGAGATCAGCCTGGACTATAAAGCAAGACCCTATCTTAAAAAAATTTGGTTTCAGATAAACAATGAGAAGTTCAAATTTAACTAGGCATCCTCTATTTTTATTTGCTAAATCTGGCAGCCCTAACTACGATGCACTACATTTGGTGTGAATTTTGTGTAGGACTAAGAACAATAAGGGCTGAGATTTAGCTCAGTTGGTAGAGCGCTGTGCTGCAGTCTGAGGTCCCGAGTTCAATTCCCAGCCCCGCAAAAATGGGAGAAGGACCTGGCCATCCACTCTCAAGGCAATCCCAAAACAGCCATTGAAAACCCTATGAGGGTCGCTATGAGTTGGATACCGACTCGACGGCAACAAACAACAACAACAACAAGAACAATAAAGTAATAGAAGTGGAGAAAAAGATGATCTAGGGCTGTTATAGAGGGTCAGCCCTGGCTTGACAGTACTTTGATCAGAGTGCTAGAATCTGAAATCAAAGGGAGTTTTGTATACAGTTACATCAAGGAAAGGCAGAATCTACTTCTATTGTTATCTCTTTCCCTTATAGTTATTCATCAGATACTAGTCTAGTGAATAAACTTGACTATGGTACGCCATAATAAATACATGATTACAAAGCAGGAGGCATGAATTGTTTGACAGTATGGATGGATTCTTAAGCAATTGAGTGATCTCAGATAAGTCATTGCTCTTCTAGGACTCAGATGCCTTTTCTATACCACAAAGGAATTAGAATAGACAGTGGTTTCCAAAATGTACTTCCTCTTCCCTTAGCAGCATCAGCAAACCTAGGATTTATAATAAGTGTAGAATATAAGGCCACAATTTATTTTATTTTTTTATTAGAAATTTTTAATGTACATCATAATGTGATTCATTTTGACATGCTTTTCGTTGTGACAATTTTCATATATGCAATTTGATAAGCATTATTCATATAGGTTACCCCTTACCCTCCTCTATGCTGTATCTTCTGAATCCGAAACTGGGGGTTGGTCCCTGTAATCTGTGTTTTAACAATCCTCCTGGTGGTTCTGATGCAAACTCACATCTGAGAACTGCTGAGCTAGAGAATCTTTTAGGACCAGTTTAGCTTTTACTTTCATTATTTCTGCTTATTGATTGGCAAGCCCTAATAGTGAGGTGGTTATTTGAAATGGCATGTTTTCCTCATTCCCATCCTTCTTAGGGATTTATTCCAAATTAGCTTTTTGGGGAAAATGTGGTGCTATATGTCATAGCACAGAGATTGCCCTTTATATTTCCTCTTTCATTTGTCCTTTTAGCCTCTCTTATTTTTATTTACTCCCTTTCCTCCGTAGGCGGCTTTGATAAGGACTTCTAAGGCCCATTGTTCTAGCAGGCCAATGTCAAGGTGAAGGTTTCTGCAAAGATCAGCAAGGCCCCTGACTGCTGCATGCATGCTTCATCTTACCAATAGACAAAAGACTGTGATTGAGGGAGTGTTCATATTCAGGAATAACTGGCTAAGGACACATTTCAATCTGCATAAGTTGCTTTGAACCACAGCTGCCTTCAATTCTGATTTTTTTTTGCCTGAAAAAGCTTAGTATATTTCCAAAAGCCCCTCCTCTGCTTCATTCTCAATTCTTCCCATAAAACGGCATAGAATCTTACCCTACTGTCTTTATAAGTATCTGATTATTAAAGGGAAGGAAGTAGAATCAAGAGGGGAAACTCAAGGGGCCAATGAGTCCCTGTCATCCTATTTCCCACAGTAGCTGGCACCCAATAGTGTTGTCCATGGTGCTGAATGTGGTTGTTGATTCTAAACTCAGAAATCTTTGTGACAAATACGTATAAACTAAGGAAGAAGAGCTGGATTTCTATAGAAGTCTGTCCTTTGCTTTCTTCATTTCCCAATGGAGACAACCTAATGAATTTGGCAATGAGATCCTGACACTTATTCAAGATGACCAGGGCAATTTTGTTGTTTTATAGGTCAGTGCCTTTCTCTGATGCTTTTCTACTGGAGTAACAGAGCAAGGCACACCAGCTTGAGTAACTGTATTTTATTCTGATAAAGTATGACAAATACATACTTTGATATAAAGTATGCATTTACTTAAGAGTAAGAGATTATTCTTCAAATGCTGCATGGTAAATATGAATGAGTGAGGAGAACACTAAAATATGAAATTAGCAGTCAAAAGCCTAGAGTAGAATCCACAAATCATCTTAATTATCAAGCAGCCTTTAGTGCGAGGAGACCCATGCAGGCCACCCTAGTACTGACTAAGATACTTACAGAAAACTTTATTTTTGTCTTTAAAATCTTTCTTTGAAATAATAAAAGATTCACAGGAAGCCACAAAAATAGTACAGAAAACTGCCATTTGCCTTTCTCCTACTTTCTCTTAATAGCAACATCTTACATAACTATAGTATACTAGCAAAACCAGGACGTTGATGCTGATAAAATCCACAGACCTTATTCAAATTCCTCCAAGATTAAATAAATTCATTTATATTTCTGTGTGTGCATAGTTCTATGCACACAAAATTTTATCATGTGTTGATTTGTGTAATGACATGTATTAGTTAGCTTCTCATTGCTATAATAAAACACCTGATACAGGATACTTATTAAGAACTGGAGCTTTATTCAACTCCCAGTTTTGGAGGTTTGATATTCAAGATTGGGCAGGGCTCATTGGTTTGCCCTCTGATGAAGGTGGCAAATGGGGCCACATCATGGTGGGAGTACAGGTAAGAGGAAGCAGTCACAACTCAAACAGGAAGCGCAAGAGGATGGGAGGGACCAGGGTTGCTTCTTTTAGAACAGTCCTCTCTCAAGAACTCCAGGGGTCTTATGAGAACTACTTTGCAAGAGCATGCTCCCAATGACCTAAGGTTATCACACCGTCCTACCTCTTCAGAGCCCCACCACATCTCAATAGTGTCACCTTAGAGACCAAGTTCCTAACTCATGAACTTTTGTGGGGACACAAACCATAGTCAAATCATAGACCCATCAGCACAATCAATATACTAATGTTATTTCACCATAAAATCTCGCATGCTATGCCATGCCTTTATAGTCACACTCATACCCTCCAACTCCACCCCTTTCTATACCCCTTGTCACCCAGTAATCTGGTCTCCATTGTAACACTTTTGCCATTTCTAGAAGGTTATATGGATGGAATAATACAGTATGTAACATTTTGAGATTGGCTTTTTTTATTTGTCATAACTCCTTGAGGTTCCACTAAGTTGTTGCATGTACCAATAGTTTGTTATTTTTGTTGCTGGATAGGATATTAACCAAGATGTGAGAAATGTAATAGGAGGTGGTGGGGCAACATATAAATTAGCACTATCAGTAAGTTGTTAGTACCCCTCCTAAGCACTGGAGGAACAAAAAGTTAGTGTCACTAGAGCTCATGTCAGGGTCACCTGGTAGAAGCTGAGATTATGGCCAGCTCTCCTGAAAGAAATGGACTCAATTAAGAACTGTGGCTACCATAGTGGGTACTATCTGAGATGTGGGTAGAGGAGGTTGCTGGTTTGAAAATACCTTGGTTTCTCCCTTGCTCCCACCTTCCATTCACCCTACATTGCCTTCCATTGACCGAATCCAACTAGAAGAAGCCAGATAACACAGGTGCTCAAGATAGGTAGCCTGTAGCAGTCACCCTTCTAAAAAATTGAGCATAGCAGGGGACATCAAGAAGAGGATCCAAGGATAAACAGACACAAAGTCTACACAGTAGCATTTGCGAGTGTTCAACTTTATAAGATAACGCCACACTGATTTTCTCAGTGATTATACTAGTACACATCCCTATAAGCAATATTTTAAAAATCCCATGGATTCATATGTTCTCTAATACTTAGATTGTTTGTGGATATGTTAACAGAAAGCTTCTTGAAACTACTGTAGGCTGTGCTGAATTAGGCAGATAGTGGGACCCAGAGAGCTAGCAGAGAATAATCCAACCCCAGAATGCCCTCAGTCCTGATCACTGGGCCTTGGCTCTCTTCACCTCTTTAGGGACTTTCACTATAGCATGGAGTCTAATAACTTTTGGGGCAAACCCCTGTGTTTCCATACTGCACCGTTTTGTACCCTACATGAACACATGCTTCCAGATTTCAGTGTAATTTTATGGAATTTATAATCATGTGGGGGATCCAAGTAGGAAAAAGAGAAAACTGAGGGACATCATAGCTATCCTTCTAAGGAGTTTGGGATTGTCTATAATAGAACAGCCTGCAGCCATAGCACTGTGGCTTCCGATCCCTTCAGATCTTGGAAGCTAAGCAGGGTTGGGCCTGGTTAGTACTTCAATGGGAGACCATCTGGGAACACCAGGTCCTGTAGGCTTGGGAGATGGACCCGGCAACCCACTCTCAAAAATCAGTCTACCATTGAAAACCACATGGACAGCAGAGAAGCACTGACAATAGTGTTTCGCCTGTTGCACGAATGAGTCAGATACCAACTTGACGGCACCTAACAACAACATAATAGAACAAGGCAGAATTTCAAATTAATTTAACGTGTTATATTCATGTACAGATTGTAACCCTAAATAAGTTGCTAAATCTCTTAGAGCTTCAGTTTCATCATCTGTAAAATGGGTGCAATAGCTATTTATTGCTATTGTATAATTGTTAGGTGCTGTCTAGTCAGGTCTGATTCATAGTGACCCTATGTACAACAGAACAAAACACTTCTTGACACGGTGCCATGTTTGGCACTATGTCAGTGTTTCTCTGCTATTCATAGGATTTTCAATGGCTAATTGTTTCAGATTTGTTTTGGGAGTGGGCTACCAGGTCCTTCTCCCATTTTGTGGTTTGTGGGATAGAACCCAGTGCCTCAGAGTACAGAGCATCATGCTGCCAACTGAGCTAAGTCTCAGCCACTATTTATAGTATAGTTACTATATGCCAGAAACTATTCCTACTTCACAGAACTCTAGTGATAATTAGATAGAGCTATTGTAAAGTACCTGATGCATGGTATCTATTAATATTATTGACAACAAATATTTATTCTCACTTCTACGGAGATCTGAATTTATTTGGACCATGCATGGTAAATCAGACTCTATTGTTAGCCAGGAGCTGATTCTGCCTAATGTTAGCTCTTAACATGTCTGGCAAATGTGTCTCAGAAACCACAATTATTCCTGGAGACAAGAGTAAATACAACCAATTCTTGGCTCAGCAAATACCACTTTTGTGTACTAATAACACTGAATGAGGACCTGAGCTATACCTAAAATATTTGAATCTCCAGCTTGAGAGTAAAAATATTCACAGGCAAAATATCCAGGCAAGGTATTGCTGGTAAATACTCACACAAATATCTTATGTCTCTTCTGTTAAGTCAGGGGGCAGGGAAGGGATTTCTTGTGACTTAATCGTGGCCTCTCTCTCCTTCATTCCTATATTTAAATGGGGTGCTCAGCTCAATGTCAGGGGCTGGAAGGATAATGATGGAGAGGCCACCTTTGCTGTGTTTTGGTCACAAGTCCAGTAGATGTAAATATCAAATCATAGTAATGATTACACAGAGGCTATTAACTCCATGGGTTCAGTGATAATGGAATATTGACCTCCCTAATAGAGAACCTCATTTCATCACATTGGGTTATCAGCTTTCCTCTGTTGTAAAGCATCCCTTGATTGTTGATTTCATCATAACCCTAGGCTCTCATTTTGCTGAATTGCCAGCTATTTCCCTTCCCTCGTAGAAGGGACCCTAATAAGCCTTCACATGACTGAAAGTAACCTGGCAGTCTGGAATTCCAAAGGAGCCACTCAGCTTGAAGGCTCAACACTCCTCCTTATCCCTTTCCCACTCTCTGCTGCCTGCCTGCTGAACTGAGATTCCAAAGCTTTGAAATTTATTTACCAGCCATTCATAGGCTTCCTGATGGTGATAAAAGAAGTTCTGTTCTGTTTTCAGCTGTCACCATGCTTCCTCCCTACGGCTCAGTCATAGAGTTTACTACTGATATTCATCTGCCATCCTTCTCAAAGCATGTACTCTCTTCCCTTTGCTGGCAGCTAGTATCCTCCAGCCTGAAAGGGGTGGCTGTTAGATTGAGTGGTTCAATGAGGAGACTGAGGGATAAGATGGTTTCCTATGATGCTGCTTTATTTAGGAAGAAAATGGCCCCTGATGTGCATAAACAGCCACCTCAAACGGGCTATGGATAATTGTCCAATTTAATGGGATTTTCATTAGGGAGAAGGGCAGCATAATGGAGCATGAGTGAGTCCCAGCCCTGCCCATTCTCTGGTTCTGTGGAGATGTTAATCATTCTGCTCCTGGCAAGTCTGGCAGAGCAGAAGCTGATGATGTAACCGATTTTCCAGCAAGCCCTTTGTCTGAGCCACTGCGGCACAGCTGCAGAACAGAGCGCCAGGGAGCTGCATGTGTGAATGGGAAAAAGCGATTTTCCCAGTACTTTCTTCCACAGGGCTGCTGTCACTGAGAGCTTTGTGTGTTGGTCAGCACAACTGTGTTGGTGTACATGTTGGTTGCTGATCTTATTGTGCATGTTTCTCAAAGTTATGAGGGAAAGGGCATTTTGGGGACCAAAATAGATAGGAATATGTATGCCAGTGTTCAGACCAGCAACATTGGGCTGCTGAGATTTCTAGACTTTTTCTGTATTTGGATTAGAGGCTTCATGCTTTCATTTTGACTCTGTAATTGAATAGATTATATAAATAATAGATAAGTGTATATATGTGTGTGTGTGTATACACACACACACACACACACACACACACATGGCTGAGGCTTAGCTCAGTTGGTAGAGGATTGCTCTGTGTTCACTGAGTTCCTAGATTCCATCCCCAGCACCACAATAACAGGAAAAGGACATGGCAATGCACTCCTGAAACAATCTGAAAACAATCAGCCACTGAAATCCCTCTGAAGGTCACTATAAGTCAGATCTAACTCAATGGCACGTAACAGTAACAACACACATACACATTTATATGTATATATAATTTAATGTGCATATAGTAAATATATATCATTTTTGACCTCTCACTCTGTGTCATGCATAGAGAAGGAAGTGTGGTGTTTAACAATGTGAGAATGTGGTCATTAGAGTCAAAACAATTCAGGTTTATATTCTGTCCCTTCCCATTATTAGCTGTGTGATTTTGAGCAGGTTACTTTTTTTGTAGTACTTGGGGGTTGTACTCAGGGCCTCACACATACTTTGTAAGTGCTCTACCACTGGGCTGTACCCATAGCCCACTTTTTATTTTTTATTTTGAGTCAGAGTCTCACTAAGTTATGCAGGCTGTCTCTGGCTTTGAACTCATGATCCAATTACCTCAGCTGCCCAAATTGCTGAGATTACAAACATGACCTATGACACCCAGTGGAAGTTTTTCTTTCTAAGTCTCTTTATTCTATCTTTCTTCTTGCTCATACTGTAGGGAGAATTAGATGAGATAACCCATGCCATTAGTGCCATTGGGACTTAACAAATTGTAATTTTTATTTGATCATTGTGATACTTATTTTGACCCTTGTAATCCTTTATTTGAACCCGGGACCTCAGAGACTGCAGAGTGGCACTCTACCAACTGAGCTAAATCCCAGCCCCCTTGCACTGGTTACCTTGCCTAAAATCTCAGAGGTAGTATTGGTTGAGCTGGATTTGACTTCAAGATTGCAGACCCCAGAGCTGTTCACTCAGAAGACATTGTGATTACCTCAATTACAAAGTACCAGGGAGATGGAATGTCTCTGTCTCCCTTTACAGGGTTCCTATCCCTGGCTATGAATCAGTCTCCTGGAAAAAATTAGAACAAGACCAGTGGTTGCCTCTCAGGTTTGGGAAATGAATGTTTGCTGGGAAGATCCATGAAGGAATTTACTCCATCTTGATAAGGCTTTGCATTACACAGGTTTATGCATTCATCAAAACTCATTGCATGGTACACTTATAATTTATGCATTTTACTTTCTGTAAAAATGCTTAATAAAAGGAACTTTAAACAAATATTGAGTTCTAATAAGTAATATGCCTTCAGAAATATTAAAGGTTGAAGTGTACTGATGCTTGTAATGATATATTTTAAAATATATCAAAAATAAGATGGAATAGCCGGGCGCGGTGGCACACCCCTGTAATCCCAGCGGCTTGGGAGGTGGAGGCAGGAGGATCGCAAGTTCGAGACCAGAGGCAGTCTGCATAACTTAATGAGACCCTGTCTCAAATAAACTAAAAAAAAAAAATGGGCTGAGGGCTCAGCTCAGTGGTCCAGCACTTGCAGAGCATGCAGGCGTGAGGCCCTGGGTTCAACCCCCAGTACTGCAAAAAAAAAAAAAAAAAAGATGGATTGACAGAGGGATGAGCAGAGGGATAGATTGTGATAAAGCAAATATAGCAAGTGTTAATTATAGAATCTAAGTGAAACAGACTTTACTATATGTTTGATAATACTCATGAAATATTGAAAAAATAATTGGTATCACTGTCAGGAAGTTTTTTAAAAATACTGATGCCTGGACTCCCCTCAGAGTTTCAGAAATAAATATTCTGGATTAGGACACAGCTGTGAGGTTTCCCTATTAAAAAAAACTCCCTAGGTGATTCTAACACATATCAAAGGTTGAAAACCACTGCAAGAGTAAGCTTGATTTTGGTGTGTGGAATTGCTAATGAATAATGTACCTTAGGCATTCACAGCAAACACTGGGCTCTCAAAGCCAGTTCATAATAAATACCTCTGTGTTCCAAACTGAAAATGTCCTCACATATTAATGATCTCTGAAACTCTAATGAATGATATGCACAGTTAACCCCCCATTATGATCTACCTGACAGAAAGGAAATAGAGGCTTAGAAAGAGTAGCTTTCCCCAAATCACACATCTAATAATTGGAAGGGCCAGAATATAATCCCTAAGTGGTTTGACTCTAAGGACCACATTCCCACACTGTCAACCACCACACTTCCTTCCCTATGCATGACACAGAGCAAGAGCAAGAAAATTATCCAGCCCAAAATGTCAGTGGTGCCAAGGTGGAGAAACCCTGCTATAGATCAGTGCCTCTCAAACTTAAAAGTATATACCAATAAAATAGAAAATGTATTAAAATAGAGATTCTAATTCAGGAATTAAGTAGTGAGGTCTGAGATTCTGCATTTCTGACAAGCCCTTAAGTGATGACTATGCCTCTGATCTATGGACCACACATTGAATAACCAGGACCTATAAATTCCTTCTGTATCTTTTCACCAAATTGTACCTATCTCAGAGTCTCCTCATCTCTAAGATATGCTCTGGAATTGGCTATTCTGAGAAACTAGTAAGGAGTAAGTGGCTGAAAATAAATTAATGATGTGTTTCTTGCAATTAGTGTGGCCATCATAGTCCAAAACTGAAGACTAATGTGGATGAGAATATCAAGAAGTAAGCCTAGCTGAAAAGAGAGATGCATTTTGTTCTGGGGTACCTCTGGGGGACATTTTAAAGTAGAATTTTTCACAAAAGCCAGGTGCATCCAGACTGGGTTAATGGAAGCACTCCCAGCACAGTGGTTGGCTCTAAGTAGATGCCTAAAATGTATTTGTTGAGCCAATTGACAAATTACCCATTGCTCTGTAGATAGCTACTGTTGTTGTTGTTGTTGTTGTTGTTGTTGTTGTTGTTGTTAGGTGCCGTTGAGTCGTGTCCGACTCATAGCGACCCTCATAGGGTTTTCAATGGCTGACTGTTTCGGGATTGCCTTGGGAGTGGATGGCCAGGTCCTTCTCCCATTTTTGCAGTGCTGGGAATTGAACTCGGGACCTCAGAGACTGCAGCACAGAGTTCTACCAACTGAGCTAAATCCCAGCGAGTAGATAGCTACTAGAACATAAAAAGACAAAGGCATCTAGTAAGAAGGATACTGTCACAAATCCAGGCAAGGCCAGGAAAGAATTACTTCAGCACCTTTCTACTTGAATGAGTAGCTGGAAAATGGAGGTATCCTCTGGGAACACATCCTTCTCCTCAAGCCCTGGATGGCAGCAGGATCAATTAAAATAGCCATTTGTCCTCACTCCTCCCCTTAGGAACATACAGAGCAGGGTGAGTTGAGTGTGGAGCTAGTGGTGCGGTGGACACGTTACCTCTTCCTTTTCCACTGTCAGAAAGAAACTTTTGTGATGAGGACTGTAGGTCTGGGCTCTGAGAGAGTGAACTGAGTCTGGCAAAAAGGCATCAGCTTGCAGTGCTGGCTGAATCTGCTGTCCATGTCCTTCTATCCCCTGCCTTTGGCTCTGAGAAATGTGTGCTAATAGGGTCACTCATGCTCCCCATGTATGATGTTATGGGCCTGCTATAGTACCTGAAAAAGCCTCTTTGGGGGCCATCTCCTTGGATAATGTAGGTTTTCTAATGGCTTCTATTAGAATATATGGGTTTGGGTTTGGGGTTGTGGTTTAGTGGTAGATCATGTGCTTAGCAATGTGTGAAGCTGTGAGTTCAATACACAGCCCACAAAGAAAAGTATATAATGTATATACATCTAGGTTTCTATATAGAGAGAAAGTAAATTGGTTGTTTTCCTAGGGCTGGGAGGTTTAGAGGAAGCAGGGAGTGCTAGTTGGACTGCTAAATGGTAGGGGGTTTCTTTTTGGAGCAATGAACTTGTCCTAAAATTGGCTGTGGTGACAGTTGCATAACTCAATTAATATACTAAAATTAATTTAATTGTACATTTTAAATAAGTGAATAGTATATGAAATACACTCAATGAAGCTGTTATAAGATATAAAAGTTGCCAAAAATGTATAGACATTTTAAGTATTAAAATTGTAATACTCAGGTTATACTGATAACAAAGGATGAATACAAGTCATGTTTGACTTCTGTAATTACACGAAGTGTTCAAAGTGGTTACCATCATAATTCAATTCAACTTTGAAAACTAATACTTAGATAACAACTCCTAAAATGTGTATATGCTTTTGGCACCTCCAGTATATAAATATGTGAGTTAAATTAGGAGGCACAGATTGATTCAAGAGATAACTAGAGAAACTCTGGAATCCTATATGGTAGGGGAGAAGGGATGATTCCACCAACAGGGAGGGAAACACTGAAACAAGAAATACAAAGCAGAAGTTGGGATCCATCCTCATATTTTCAACTCTTTATAAACCTACTTCTGCTCTTTCAAACCTAATTTCCAACAATTCCAACTGTTATCAAATTGTTTAACATCACATTTTTTTCAGGACATGCTTCAAAACAGTGAGCGATAAAAGTCATGTCTCCTAAGATAAAGTACTCATGGCATTAATAAAACATAGGGTTTGACACTATCTAAGGGTTCTGCATGCACTTTAAATTAGATCACTTTTCAGACCATAGTTGCTTTCTATAAAGAACTGCAAGACCCAAGGCCTGAAAAAATTGGATTTTTTTTCATTGAAATAGAGACTATGGTTTTGGAATAAGTGGTGTTAAAACCACAATTTTCTCATTTAGCCTTGTGGCCAAAGGCTCCAAAGCCACAGAGGGAGAACCCTTGTCTTTCCACATGTGGCTTTCCATGAACCCACTGTAATTTCAGGAAGTTGGCATGGAGAAATTGGAACATAAATAGCAGGGCTACTTCAATAAGCTATTTAAAAAACAGAATTGGCAGGACTCAGGACCCATAAGCCCCATTTCTAGGTCTGAGCTCATGCTAGTTGGACATAAAAGTAGAGTGGTTTCAAACATGGTAGAAAATTCTTCCACCCTTCAACTTGTGGCTCAAAATGCCTTGGGAAGAAAAATAGCACATGTAGCTATTACCAGTCTTTATATCTTGTTATGAATAAAGACTAAGGAGTAGGTAATGATGATTTGGCTAATCTGGGAAAAGAAGGTCCCACCACTAGGGGAAGCAGATGCAAATTAAAAGGTTGGGGGCTAACAAAATGAACTTGCCTTTTTCTCAATTTTGCTCTAGGCTTCCCTTGTCTGTGGCAGTGGCCAGCAATTCCTAGACTTGTAAACATAAATTGAGACAGGGCTTTCCAGGGACCTAGAATTATAACACCTGTCCCAAAGAGCCACTGAGTATACAACTTTACAACTATTGTTCATAATTTGTCACTCCCTTAGTACCCCTGAATGCCAGAGAAGCCCAGGACAAAGGAAAGACTACAGGAAGACAAAGGGAATAGACATTTGGTAGACCTATTAAATGATGTATTTCATAGCAAAGCATTATCTCTATTAAATGCCAATTGGATGTATTCCAGCATTAGGCCAATGATTTACCCTGGATAAAATAAAATCCCAATTTTTAAGAAAGTATTGTGGAAACTCTGAATGAACTCATCTTGCTTTTTCAGCAGACTATGGGTTATTTACGAGGCATAATGATATCCTACAATCCTCCCTTTCCTGCTAAGAAGAGATTTTATCATCTCTCCAGATTTCACACCAGGGTCAGTCTCACTTGGCACCATTTCCTTATGTCTGCAGACTTCAAATAATCAGGGAACATCTTGTCAGGAAAAGGCCAGATGGGCAGACAGGGAAGCAATTCAGCTCCTGAGGAAATAAAGTGTTCAGCCTATCTCTGCTCCCCCACATCACTGGGAAGCAAGGAACCAGCCAGCCAGAGATGCAGGAGGGGGTACCTCCAACTTAATTCCATCTGAGAACCTGAGGAGAGAGGAACATTTTGGGAGTTTGGGGAACAGAAAATTCAAATTTCTATGTTGTAAGCTCACATGATGAAACATGACACCACCCTCCCTGTGCTCTGGAAATGAACTCAGCCCTCTCCTTGAACTGGAGTCTCAGAGCTATGGAACCCCTCAATGCAATTCTCCCTCCCCATACCTTCTGGAAGTGGGAGGCAAAGTGAAATATTGAGGGCAGAAGCATGAACAGTGATACATAGTCTAATTAAGTGCTCAAAATAAGAGGTGTTCTCACTACTTTTGCATTTTGATTCCTGAAAGATGTATTTACCTCCTCTGGAGATTATGCAGTAAATACAATTCAGAGTAAAACATTTCAGAGTCCTATTTGCATCCCCAGTACAGTGCTTAATATGTGGTGGCATTAAACGTTTCCTTAAAGAGTAGGCCTAACATCTGACATTAACCTCTCCTTATCCCTTTGGAATATTGGAACATTGGGGTCTATATCACTTGACCTTATCAGGTAGGGGCCACCCCTTCCATGGCCGATGTCTACCATCTGGATTGACCATGACCTAGGACCCTGTACAATGTCTAGATAAAACAGACAAGGAAGAGGGAGGCATTGTTAGCCCAGCAGTGATACATTTGATTGTTCTGAAAGCTGATCCTGGGTCGCTCTCTGGTTGGCTTCCTCTTCTCAGCCTTGACCCTTAGCTCCATGGCTTTGACTCAGAACCATGTCTCTGAACTGATTACTTTTTTCAGTCATATTGAGTTTCTTGATTATTATCCCTATTCTCTGACCCATGATGTGAACATTAGTCCACACAAGTCAGGGGAAGAGACTTAGCTTTTACTGTGTAATCACTCTTGTAGTGATGAGTCAGAGTACAATTCTGGATTAAGAAATCCCAGGCAAATTTATTTAGAAAAGGAACAGTCAGAAAGGAAACTCAGGTTATTAAGGCCTAGGTTGAATAAACACACTGGCCTTAAGTTTGGAAGAATAGGATAGGTTATGAAGATTCACATCATGACACTACAGTAATTATATTTTCAGCCAAAAATACTTAACCAGGAGGAATTTTTTCCCACCAGGGAACAATTTCCACAGACATTTTTGATTGTCATGACTGTAGGGGATGCTGCTGGCATTAGTGGGTAACCTCCTGGGATGTTGTTAAGCATCCTAACCTCAGGACAGCCCCTTACAGCAAAGAATTATCTGACCCAAAATGTCAATAATGCCAAGCCTGAGAAACAAAGAAACAAAATACAAATAATGGATCACAATTATGTGAATTATGCAAAAGCAATCAGGTCTGAAAGGTAACATACCACAGTAATAATAGTGGATATGTTTGGGTGGCAAAATTATGCATTTTTTCTTTTTCTCTGGTTTACAAAATTTCTAATATAAACATTTTGCCTTTAAATTAAAAAAAATTAAAGCTAGGCATGGTGGTACACACCTGTAATCTCAGCACTCAGGAGGCTCAGGCAGGAGGATCACAAGTTCAAGGCCATAAATAATATATGAACATATCCTACTTGTAAAATATTACAGTACTACAGATAAGACTGAAGGTCTTTTTGGCCAGTTTAGTTCCCTTCCAAAAGTAACCAGTTTTGTGGATATGACTTTAATGGCTCTATCTATGCATTTACACATTTATTAGGGGTGCCAAAAACATACACACATTTTCAGATATGTTATCTCTGTATTACTTTTCAAAACTGAATTGAACTATGGTGCAACGTGTAATATGATGTTCACTGAAAAGATGGCATTAATCAAATGGATGCTAATGCCACACATTCTTAAAACAGGAAAGTGGAAAATTTTCATCCCAAGTTATGTATAAGTTTTTTGGCACCCTCTGTATTATGTGCAGCTATATAGAAAATATGTACTGGCACATCTTTTTAAACAGCTGCGTTGTATGTGCCTCTTTGAATATGGTTGCAAAGGCATCCTGAAGCGGTTATGGGAACATAAAATTACTGGCTATGGAAAATGCGTATTAAAATTTTATCAGCTACTTTCAACTGCATTCCAATGAGCCCACAAATTGAACTTCCTGACACCTTTACTAACATTTAATACTTATCTGTGGTTTTTGCAAATTGGCAATCAGATAGTTAAAAATAGCATCCTGCTTTTGTTTCACTTTGCATTCCTTGTTACTGATGAGATTGACTGCCCCTCCATATATTCATTGAACCTGTTATGTAGTCTGTTCTGTGAACAGTGGTGTTCACATCCCTTGTTCACTTTTGTATCATGATACCTTTCCGATATTTTTAAGAACAAGAGGGCAGGATCAGGTTTGTATACAGACTCAGAATTCAGCCTACCCACCATCTTGCTAGTCCTCACTAGACAGATTCTGAATCCCTCCCAGACCAAATAACTCTTTCTTGCCATTTTGTTTTTACAAACATTTGACTTATTATTTTTAAATCAGAAAATCCAAATAGTTCTCTAAAGACAAGAGAAACATCAATTTTACTCTTGGGTGCATAGATAATTCATAATTATTGCTTTGTGCATCAAGGACACATTTGCAAGCACTATGTTCTATAGAGCTCTTGTAGTTGCTTCCAACACTGTCTGACTAATATTTCTTCCCATTTCTAAGAACCAAAAAAAAACCCAACTACATTAGGAAGCAAATTAGCCAGGCCCATTCTTGACACTGTTGCATATATCTCTGGACTGTGAGCCTTTGCTATGCCAGCATCTTGACATTGAGCAGGCAGCAGGTACTGCCAGTCAGATTCGCTCCAGTCACATACAAATCTGATATGTGGTAAAGCATAAAGGACCATGAAAGGCAGTGTGTGAACTGGATGGTATCTGCAGCCCGTGCAAATGACAATTAAAACCATTAAATTTCACTTAATCTTCATTAAGAACATCTGTTGTCTAGGCCTCATGAGAAAACCAAAGATGGGGTTGGGTGATTGTGATCACTGCAAATAAATTGTTTTATCAACTAGTTTTCCCCACATTTGGCATAAACTGAAAGAGACATGGCATAGAAAATGAATAATATCTGATATATAGTGGCCAAAGAATAAACCTCAATGGAAATTTTCTTCAAGACTCTTTAGCACATTTGAAACTAGGGGGCTTGTAGGCCATTCTCCTTTGTGGTGAAGAAAATGGTTGATTTCATTGTGGTGAGTTTCAGGATCAGAAGAAGGGGTTCCAAAAAATCAACCAAAATTGACCTTTGGTCAGACTTGATTATGGCTAACTTGGGCCATATCAAATCTAGCCTTTCTGGTCCCCTCAGCCCTTTTGGTTACCCCATCCTGTATTTCTTCCTACCCTCTTTTCTAGGAGTCATGCTCTCCCCTATAGACTATGGGATTTAAAACATTTCAAAATTCTATAGACATGTTGCTTGTCTGCCAAAGCTTCTCCCCACAGGTGGAATACATCTTCTGCCTGATCACCCTCCCAGCTGGCTTGTGTTCTGTTGTATAGCAGATAGCCTCAAAAGTATTCACACTACTTTCTGGAAGGAATGTCAGGGTAAGGGCAGGGTTTTCTGCACATTAGTCTGAGTTTGGGCGGGCTAGCCTTTTCCTGGCCATCAGCTATTGTAGTAATGATTTTCCTTTTTAAGTGGGTGATGGGTTGGCTGGGAAGTAGATGGGCAAGTGGTATAAATCATGGTCTTTTGTTATATCTACCAAGTACTTGAGTCGGGAAGCCTTCCTGCAACTGTAATTTACATTTATTTGGATGACCATTTGTTCATATCAGTCATCTCTTCTGGCCTGTAAACAGCATGGGAACAGGAATTACGCCACTTTTTGTGCATCAGTGAGACTCTAGGACTTAACACAAGTGTCTGTCCCATGTTAACTGGTAATAACATTTGTTGAATAAATAAATATATGTTTGTGGCTCTGGGGTTCTTAGGACAGAAATTAGGTATGTAGGCAAGAGAATGGGGAAATGGCAGTTGGAGGCATGGAGTGTCTCACCATCTCTCTACTTCCACCACATAGAGACACCTCACACTGTGACTCCAAGTCCACCTTTGTGCAAGGCTCTCTCCAGAGACAGGCATTCCCTGACTCTGCCAAAAGTTCCTTCCCCTAGGAAGATTGAGAATGACTGAGAGGGAAGTCTGCCTTTAATAGTTTATTATTTTCCCGTGACCTTGAAGACACTGTCTTCTCCAGGACAGATGCCCATCAGTAGACTCAGGCCCATCTTTGCTCATGGGAACCTGGGAGGAAACTGGGCCAGCAAGTTGTGAAGCCAGAATGGCAGGACAACTAAAAGACATGGGGACCACGTTGCCATTTCCAAACAAAGACACACTGATGCGTTTCTTGTATCATAATTGCTCCAAAAATCTTCCAGTTTATCATTCTCCTGACATGGAAGGAGGAGAGAATGAAGGGTTTTGCAAAGATGCTGGAAATGGAACAGTGATGGTATTTTGAAGAAACTTTAACTCAAGCTTTGATTCAAGAGAATAATTGTGAACTAAAACAATGATTCTTTCTCCACTTCATCTCAATCATTCCTTTTCACCTTTTCAAACCTTGCCTTTTTCGCTTAAAGCTGCTCTTTTTCTCTTGTCTGTTGCTCTGAGTTCCTGCAAGTCCTTATACCGCTATTAACAGTGAAAATGAGGTTTTCACTGAATCCGTATCGCTGTCCATAAGACTCAGGACTCTGATGCAGAGTAGCAAGCTGAAACCTCAAATGCTTTAACCATATCAGCTCCACAGTTGCTACTAATTGGACTAACTCTTATTCATAAAACCAAACCCAGAGATTCCCAGTGAGACCATTGCTAATCCTGTAAACTTGAGAGCTAGATAAAGCAGTTGGCTTGGGTATCACTAATTTCATTTTCATGCTTATGTTTGCCATCATTCACTGAGGGGCAAGACCAAGTCAGCTATGATAAGGGTAAACCCTGGATTAGTATTGTGCATTGTAGCTGTAAGTTTCACTATAAATGAAATGTACAGATGATTTAAAGCCAGTTATAGAGGAAACAAGAAGCTACAAATGAGCCTTTGATGGAAAATAACTTATTTGCTTAGTTGGGTATTTGGGATTGTTTTTTTCTTCCACATTTTTATAAGGAGATAGTTCCCAATAGGCCTGAACACTGAATTTCTAATAACAGTTTAGGAGCTTACTGAAATAAATAAAACCAATCTTCAAATGTACTGAAATGACAGTAAGGGTCTGACGACTGGCTATTTTAAAGACACTGACAAATTCTCCTCCTAGAGGCATGAAACTTTTCAGGGCCAAGAATAAACTTTATGAGGTCACTCAGTCTCACTTCCCATTCAAAACAAAATCTCTTCTTGCCAGTGGTCCTTTAAATTCGGACTGCCTCTAGAGGCAGGAAGCTCATTGTTCTTGATTGTATTAAAAAAAAACATAATTAGCAAATTATCATTTTTTGATGATTTGAGCAATCCAAATGAATATTAGAGATACATCAAAGTCCTCTCTTCACCCTTTCCTCACTTCCTTTTTCTCTTTCCAGAGGTGACCAGTGTTAACTGTTTAATATGCATCTTTCTATCCCTTTTCTATACATTTACATCAGTGGTCCTCAACCAGAGCAATTTGGCACCCCCAGGGGATATTTGGCTGTCATGGCTGGGGTAGGATACTACTGATATTTAGAGGGTAGAAACAAGGGATGCTACTATTTGTAATTATCAGGAAAGCTCCCGACAAAATGAATTATCTGTCCCCAAATGTCAATAGCACCAAAGTTGAGAAACCCTGATTTACACAGAGAGAGATATATGAATGTATCTTTTCATATTAAATAGCACCACATAATCTCCATTATTCTGTAATCTACTTTGGCACCATTCAGAGCTCTTTCTATATGGGCACACCTATTTCCCTCTGCATTCATTTTAACAGCTGCATGATATTGTATAGTATGGATATATTATAGTTTACTATATAACCTCCATTGGTAGATATTTAGGTAGGTTCCAATTTTGGAATCTAATAGAATAGTGCATTAAGCACTTTTGTACAGATATCATATATTGATAGATTCCTAGAAGGAGATTTACTATATCAATG
>VMDO01009957.1:0-74274 GCA_007922755.1 Pedetes capensis | reverse complement strand
AGAGAGAGAGAGAGAGAGGAGAAAGGAAGAAGGGAAAGAGGAAGGAAAAGAAAGCCAGGTAGACAAAGCAGTACAGAAATGACAGATAGAAAGAAAGTGACCACCAAAGACCAAAAATATGGGGAAATTACTTATTTTCAGTGTTCTGAGAAATTTTCTCATTTTTGTCCTTCATTTTTGTTTTTAGCATTCCTACAATGCACTCCCTAAAACAATCTGCCATTGAAGACCTTATGAGTAGCAGAGAAGCACTGACGTAGTGCCCGGCATGGCACAGCATGGAGGAATGTTTCATCTGTTATGCATAGAGTTGCTACGAGTCAGATCTGATTCGACAGCACCTAACCACAACAACAAGTACCCAAGTCATCAATATTTTCATGTGGACCCCTATTGACTGCAATCTGCAAATAACAAGCATGGTCCAGACTTTTTGGTAACCACCTTCCCTGGTTGAAATTTGACTCTATTTCATCTTCCGATGTGCTTGGTATAGGCGTGTAAACTGGAATGTGCATTTTGTTCTGTTATTCACTCACTAGACATCTATTTATTAGGTTCTCCACAGTGAATACAGCTAACATAAGCCCTGCTCTCACCCAGCACATAATAAAAAGAGAACATAAATGCATTAGAAGCTGCTTGCAGACTTTGATAAGCCCTAGGCACACATAAAAGAGAGCTGAGATAGGGTAGTAAAGGAGAGGCCAAAGTAAATGGTCAGGAAAACTTCAGTGGAGACACGAAATTTTAGCTGTGATGGGAAAAAGCCAGAAGAAACCAGTCATTTGCAGTATGGATAAAATATTCCCAGAGAAGGCAGAGAGAACTGCAAACACAGGCTTTCTGGGCAGGAAAGGGATTGATATGAACTGACTGTGGAAGCAGATGGTCACTATAACTAGACTGCTAGGCACAGGGGTGTGAGAGAGGAGGCTGTGGAGGATGGGGAGGCTGGAGCACTGGGATGGGAGGTTTCTTAGATTATGTTTAAACACAGGTCCACATCAAAGACTGTCGGATTTTAGGCTGAACACATTATAATTTGTATGGTAGAAAGATCACATGGTTATTGTACAGAAAATGAATTAGCATTAGAAGAAGGGCGGAGGACATGACCCCACCCCGGACACTTCCGAGGCTGTCCATGTGGCGCAGTGGACCTGGTCATGTCAGGACAGGACCAGGAAGCTGGCAGTGAATGCAGCAGAGTTGCGGGGTTTGGGATGCATGGAGGAGAATTAACCTGTGGACCTCAGTGTGTCAGGGATGAGAGGCAGAGAGTGAAGGAAATAAAAAAATAATGAAGTATTCAGCTGTGACCACTAATTAGGGGATGGTACCACTTAGGGACTCTCTCTCTGGAAGACACAGTGAATAAACTGGGCGTGAAGGGATGGAGAACTAGGGATCAGTCTGGGCCTGGTGAGAGGGAAAGAAGGCTGGGATTTGGGAGATGGGCTAAGAGGCAGCAACAAAGGCAAAGACTAGCCGATATATTTCTTAATATTTCTCACATCTGCTCCTCCTCTTTATGCCAGTCCTATTACTTTAGAAGATCCGTATCACCTGGTATCAGGAACAGAGCTGTCCAAGAAAACTCTCTGTGATGATGAAAATGGCCTGTATTTGTGCCCTTCAACATGGCGGCCACTAGCCACATGGCTATTGAGTACTTGCAATATGACTCCTGTGATTGAGGAATTAAACCTTTAAATTTATTTAAACCCAAGTAACCCCAGGTGCCTAGTGAACAGCTTACTGAATATTGCCAATGTTTCTAGTCTAGAGGGAGGTGGAAATGGTGCTTATTTGCTCAGATAGGTTCAAATATGAGGATTCATCCTTTCTATCTTCCATCAAAGTAGAAGCACTCAGGCAATGGGAGAGTTGAGATATGTTCAGAAAGAATAGAAAAGAGATGACATGAGGTCATGATTACCAACCACCAGTAAATCAAGAATCTGTTTTATGGAGGAGATACAGCATTACATCATATCTCATATCTTACTTCATCACAGCAACACCTTGTCCCTACTGAACTCTGACAATCAGTGGGGATTTGGGAAGAAATATGACTTGATGCTAGAAAACTCAGATCCACAGCCACATACTGTTAAAATAATATTTTCTGATTGCATTATTCTCTATTAGATGATGGTCAAATATACAAGCTGATGCTATACTTGAAGAGATAAAAATAAGAAGAAAATATCAATCATCTAACAGACTTCATTTATTTTAGAGAAAATCACAGTTTTTTTTGAACTGGATGTCCTCACAGATCAAATCCTACTATCTGACTTGTGTGAAGAAGGTAATGCTGGCTGAGAGAAGTTAGTGACTTGCTCAAGGCACACAGCTAGGTAATAGCAGAACTGGGACAGAGTGCAGGTCCCCTTATTCTTGGTATAAATAATTGAGATTATAGTGTAATGATAGTCTATGATAATACATAACCAAATAACAGAGATGAAAGTATTTATTTCAGAGGAGGCCAACATAACAATTTCAGAAGCTTAAATGCCTGGACATTCTGGGTTTCTTTCCTTTTTTCCTTTTTCTTTTTTCTTTCTCTTTTCTTTCTTTTTTTTTTTTTTTTTTTTTTTTTTTTTTTTTTTTTTTTTTTTTTTTTTTTTTTTTTTTTTTTTTTTTTTTTTTTTTTTTTTTTTTTTTTTTTTTTTTTTTTTTTTTGTCAAATTAAGTGGATTGAGGGGTGGAATAAGCTGGTGTCCTTCCTTTTGTATGTTCATTATTAAGTAATCTGGCAGGCATCAGTTGAACGTTTTTTTCCTGGCATTTTCCAGTTGGCTTTTATGGGGCCATTAAAACTGAATAATCCCTAATTGTGATGTTTGAAACCTGTTCCAATTTTTTTCCTCTCTAGGACAGGAAGAAAAGGAACCAATGCTTAGCCAGGGAGCTTATCATTGAAGTCCAAAAGCACATGGAGCCACAATTTGATGGTGAGCCAGGGAGGAGGTTTCAAAAGAATGGGGATGATTTAGTCAAGTGGGAGATACCCCTGGCGGTTAGAGTTATCAACACCTCAGTTACAAAGGAACACATCAAGCAGTGATAGAGATAATCTATGTGGGAATCATGTGCCATTGTTTCAGGGAGACAGGATAAGCTCTAATTGTGTGTTTTGTGTGGAAATTCTAAGAGGAATAGGAAAAGCTCCAGCCTTGCAACTCTATAATTGGATGTTCACAAATCTTTAACAGAATTCCTTACCAGTTTGACACTTTCTCACATTTATCAACCACAGGATGTCTTCTTCATCCATAGATTTCCTAGTATTCGGGCAGAGATTTCTGAATCTATTGCACCAGCATGTTTTTGTTCCACCAGGGAGACCCTGGTACCTATGTCATCTCCTCTGCCATTACTCTTTGGCTAGTTAGAGTATTAATGCAACTGATGTATGTATTTAGTACATAACCCCACCCAACCAGCAAATCATACTTGATATATATGATGCTAAATACTAAGTACATTCCTATCCCAACCATATTCTTCCCTTGCTATTCTATTCTCATAGGTCCACATGAAAAAGAAGTCTGAAACTGTGCAGGGAGGGCATGAGAGAAAGTTGCCCCATTATTCTAACTCAAGGCTTCTCCTCATCCCAATCTTGGGACCATCCCTGAGTACTTCTGAGTTTTTCAGAGTAGTTTTGGTTTACTATGGTTTGTTTAAGACAAATGTTAGTCTTCAGTACGTGAAGACGTCCTTTCTAGTGCTCTGTCTCCTTCTGTGTGTGCACATGCGAATGAACTTCATCAGTCAACGAGTTTGCCATCCACGTGTTCTTAGGATTCAGGGTACCTGGTTTATTAGGAAATCAGATACAGCTATCCTCTGACTGAGAGTCCAGGGAACCATCATTCTATCGAGTAGAACACATAGTGAAGATCAGATTGACCTGTGAAAGTTGACTCATCCCGTTAGGAAAGGCATGTGGTGTTCTGGATGAGCTCAAAGTTATTAGTTACACTCTGACTGCAGAAACTACCCCTCCAATTTCATCAGATTCTTCCTGTTTGAAATTACAGTGTTAACACTTTTGTCTACTCACAGGCAGTTTGCATATTTCAAGGTCAATAAGGATAACTTCTTATTGTATTTTTGATCTGATATTTTCTTCTTGTTGTTAGGTGCTGTCGAGTCATGTGCGACTCACAGTGGCCCTCATGGGGCTTTCAATGGCTGACTGTCTGGGGATTCCCTCCGGAGTGGATTGCCACATCCTTCTCCCTTTTTTGCGGTGCTGGGAATCAAACTCAGGACATCAGAGACTGCAGAGTGATGCTCTACCAACTGTGCTAAATCCCAACCTTGATATTTTCTACTATTATTAATATTCCTTAAGGTTAAAATAGGGTTGGGATTTAGCACAGTTGGTAGGGTGCCTTTCTGCAGTCTCTGAGGCCCCAAGTTTGATTCCCAGCACCACAAAAATGGGAGAAGGATGTGGCGATCTACTCTCGAGGCAATCCCAAAATAATAGGCCATTGAAAACCCTATAGGGGACAGTATGAGTCAGACATGACTCAATGCATTTAATAACAACAACAACAAGGTTAAAATAATTGGAGAACTAGGAAGTTACACATCTTTTATTATTGACAGTGTTAAATTTTCCAGTATCTCTCAAAAAGCTATGAATCGAGAGAAACAAGACATTACAGAAATCTATTTGTTGAACTTGTAAGCTTAACTTGACAGGCATTAAGTTACAAAGAGAAAAGTGTTGAGTCATTACAGCACAGGCCCAGCAATGGAGAATCTTCTTTTTCATACCTGCTGGACCAATCTATAAAGTGAGCTACAGCTAAGAAGTTCTAGCTCTCCAATGATTACATTATTTGACCTCTGTTATAGTTGCTAGACCATTACTTTCTAAGTCTAAGTACTCCAGGTCCTCATGATTAACATACATTTCTCCCAGACATGCCTGAATGTGGTGTCTGCCAATCTGACCTGCCTACTCCACTGGTCTGTATGAAGACCTAGATGAGACCAGGACCACCTAGACAGAGATCATGTTGAATTCAATCCCTTAGGTTCTGATCCAAGCTTTACTATGCATGACGGAGTCACCAAGACCTGTGTTTCCCTCTTTCCTTTGAGAGAAAATTCTGCTACATTTAGATGGGAATGGAATCATCCTCACCACAGAGATGTTGCAATTCATGGAATGACATCTAGAATATGCTCACGAAGGAGGCTTCCAGAGAAGCATTGCTCTATTCCATGGATTCTGGGCCTCTGCTGAATTCTGCTGACTTACCTCAGAGGTGACCAGGTGAAAAGAGAAAAGTAAGACACTCAGAGTTGATTTTCCCTGGAGATTTACAAATCTGTCTAGGTAGGAATTTTCATATTTAGTCAACAAACATATCACTGTTCACTAATAAAATCTATTTCAATTCGTGTCCAGCTCAGGTTAATTCATTGACATTTTTCTTTGTAATAGATATTGTATACTATAAGGGATAATTCTCAGAACTACTACAGAAAATAAGGATAATTCATATGATCTACAGGGTTTTCCTTCAAAGTGAGAAAGGTACATTTATATGAGATGATAAATATTTGAGAAACAGAATGACAGCACTGTGCAAAATTATAGAGATATGAAAGACACCTGATTTGACCAGCAGGATCTATAGCAGTCTAGTGTGCCAAGGACTTCTGTGATAGGTTAGAACTGTTGCCAAGCCTATGCTCTCAAGAATGCAGTGGGTTCTGATCCAAGCTTGGCACAATGGTGGGAGCTACTTGGGCCCAAATATCCTTCCCAAGAATGAACAGGTAACCTCAACCACAAAACATATGCATAGAGGCAACTCCACGTTCCCTGTGATAGGTCCTGGCCTCAAGTTGCTCTTAAGTAAGTTGGAAGGTTTGTAACTCTCCTACTGTTTTAATGTCTCTCCATTTTGATTTCTCTTTCATATCGTTTGCATTCAGAGTAAAGAAACAAACTTATAATAATTGTCCTTAAATGCATTTTTCTCATGGAAATATTGTTTGTCATGCAGAATTGAATCACTGAAGGTGTTTATATTGCTAGAAAGGAAATGTTTTCAAGCTTGGCAACAGGTTAAAGAATGAGATGAGAAAGAAAGAGAAGGAGACAGTGTGTGTGTTCATGTGCATGCATGCGAGAGAGGGAAAGAGAGAGAGAGAGAGAGCATGAGAGAGAGAACAAGAGTGACCAAGCAAGAGAGCATGAGCTGCTTCTTCCTGAGCCATAGCTCTAAAGTTACTCTTTGACATGTCTTGAAAACTTCAGAAATTAACATTAAAACTATTCCAAAGACTTAACTACAGGTAAATAGATGCTTGGCACTACAGTTTCTCTCTGTTTTACACATAGTTCAAGTAACTTGCACAGAACAACTGTAAGAAAGCAGAGGCCTGGCACATTTGCTGTGAACTGAGCAGAGGGAGGGAGGGAGGCATGGTTCCCTGTGATGTCTATTTGCTGACTAAGCAAATGAAGTGGTCACTTATGGAAGCTACATGAATTCGTTTTTGTGGACCAGATAACATTTAGTCAGCAGATGGAAGAAAGGAAACTGATTTGATTGAAAGGATTTTCTACAAATATTTTCAAGGAGAGAGAATGATAAGTGAAAGCATTTTAAAGCAAGACACTGGATGAACACACATACAGAGATATAGATAGGTAGTATGTCAACATGCAGACTTGCGTTACAGAAGCATTAGTGCTACCCAGTTGTATGACAAAGGATCATGACTCTGCCCATTTGCATAGAACTTTAACATTGGTTAAAAGACCTTTCCCACACGTGTCTGTCAGCTTGTCATGCTGTCAGGTCTTGCGTGTTGCTGTGATGCTGAAAGCTATGCCACTGGTATTTCAGATACTGGCAGGCCCACTCATGATACACAGATTTCAGCTGAGCTTCTAGGCTAAGACAGACTAGGGAGAAGGACACAGCACCCCACTCCCCAAACAATTAACCATTGAAAACCCTGTGAATAGCAGAGAAGCACTGTCAACCATAGTGTCATAAAATGAGTCCCCAGGCTGGAAAGCATTTAAGAAATGATTGGGGCAGAGTTGCCTCCTCAAAGTATAGTTGACCTTAATGATGGGAAAGGAGTAAAGCCCTTGGGACCTCCTTTTGCTGATGGGGCACAACTCAAAATGAGAAGAAACAGACTGTCTGCAACATCGGACTCAAACGTAAAACAACTGTTACATGGTACTGTGCTGGGTAGTATTTTGTTCTGTTGTACACAGGATTGCTATGAGTTGGATCTGAAGGATGGCACTAACCAACCAATCACCCAACCAAAAATGCATTTGGAATGTTATAAACATTAAGTCTTTGATGGAGAATAACTCAGCAATAGAGATAAAAATCATCCTTTTTAAGAAGAAAAAAAAAAACAGGAAACTGAGGCTTGGAAATGTTAATGAATTACCAAAAGATGCTTACAAGAGAGTAGCAGAGGTAGCACTCACAATTCTCTGCCTTCATGTGAATGCCCTTTTACCAAGCCATAATATGGTTTACACAAAGGTAAGTACATATTACATGTGGCTAGTGAGGAGGAAAGATTGGGAAAAAATAAGAGACAATTTTAAGAATCCTTGAAGTACAACTCATTTATAAATTGTTCTGCCTTTCAAGGTATGTTAGAGTTTCTTAGTAAAAATCTTAAGAAATTGCAGCGCCTCCACTCCTTTTGTAGTTCTGGAAAACACCACAGGATGTCATCCTGTGCAATGCTCTATTCTAGCAAGTTATTATTAGTAGTAAGAGGGATCATATACATTTTTTAAAGACAGCATGAGCTTATACATCTTTAAAATGAATTTTGAAAAGAGGTCCGTTTGTATGATTTAAAAATCAAAATGCTTTTATAAGTTATCAATCAAAATGTTTTGCTTTTACTATGCTTTCTACTTCAATCTCTCACCCACCAGCCCAAGCTCTCATCCCCCAGGTAGTGTGCCCCCCACAGCACATCACACACACACACTTTTTTCTTCACAACCTAAAAATTAATATGCTAGAAAACATACCCCAAGAGCTTTAATAATCAATACATAGGGAATTCCCCATATTTTTTTAATAGCTGCAGAGTATTTTAATATAGAGAGATCTTTGGAGGAATTTGAGTTATTTCCAACTTTTGCTCTAAACTCTTTGAATACCAAATGTAAAATGGGCAGAGGTAAAATATAAAGTTCGATTTCTGTGTATGGGTAGCTTTTGACTGTTAGCTACTAAGCCTCCCTCAGTGTCTCTTTTATCATGAGGGCTTCCACCTCTTGCTTATCCACCCACAATAGCCCCCTGTCTTCTTAATAAGGGCTGGGATTTAGCTCAGTTGGTAGAGCACTGCGCTGCAGTCTCTGAGGTCCCGAGTTCAATTCCCAGCACCGCAAAAATGGGAGAAGGGCCTGGCAACCCACTCCCAAGGCAATCCCGAAACAGTCCGCCATTGAAAACCCTATGAGGGTTGCTATGAGTCAGATACTGACTTGACGGCACCTAACAACAACAACAACTTCTTAATAAGGAGGAGGATGGAGGAAGACAGCTGGAGATCATAAAAAAGATGGCAAGTTCCAGATCTTTGGGAGAAACGCTGAGTAATATTTTCAAGCCAAAGTTCAAAGTAACCCATTCAAATGTGCCAACCCACAGACACTTACAAATCTTTATTGCTGCACACAGATTTATTCTACATGACCCAAGGCTTTTCCTGGCTTGCACTAATCTAACTATAGGACCTTGATTCTGACAGCGTACCATGGCCCGTGAGTCACTGGCTCTGAGGAATTATTAACTGTCATGGGTACACACAGAACTCCCACACAGAGTATCACTCTATCTTGCCTTTCAAGATCAAATTTCACTATTTCCTGATAATTTGATCTTAACTTAGCTGTAATTTCCAGCTTCATGCAGACACACTAACTTCATCTTCACCCAGAGGCAATGCACTTTGAAAGAGAAAGAAAGAAAGACAGAGACAGAGAGAGAGAGAGAGAGAGAGAGAGAGAGAGAGAGAGAGAGAGAAAGGAAGGAAAGAAAAAGGAAAGGAAAGGAAAGGAAGGGGGAGAGAGAGAGAGAAAGAGAGAGGGAGGGAGGAAGTGAGAGAGGGAGGGAGGGAAGGAAGGAAAGAAGGAAGGAAGGAAGGAAGGAAAAGAAAGAAAAGAAAGAGAGGGAGAAAGAGAGAGGGAGGGAGGGAAGGAAGGAAGGAAAAGAAAGACAAATAAATGAAAGAAAGAGAAAAGAAGGAAGGGAGAGAGAGAGGAGAGGGAGAAAGAAAGAAAGAGGGAGGGAAGGAAGGAAGGAATGAAAAGAAAGAAAAAAAGAAAGAAACAAAGAAAGGAAAGGAAGGAAGGGGGAGAGAGAGAGAAAGAAAGAGAGAGGGTGGGAGGGAGGGAGGGAAGGAAGGAAGGAAGGAAAAGAAAGAAAAAACAAAAGAAAAAGAAAGGAAGAAAGAAGAAAGAAGAGAAGAGAAGAGCCATAAACAAGGTTCAATGTTTCGGTGAAAGGAGCTAAACAGAGAGCCTCCTAATGATTCAGAGAAGATGGTGGTTTTGTTGCACTTAGCGGGCACAGCAGACAACCATGAAATTGCCTCTGTAAAGAACGAGCTGTGTCATAGGTGATGAATATATTTAATGTAAAAGTCACCATTTAAAGTGTGGTGCCAGAGCATGTCTAAAAGCACCTTATGGATAGTGCAAGCACTGTGATTTCTCTCTTTCCTGTCCACAGATGCTAGCGATGCACTTTACATGAGGCACTCAATGTCTATGCAAAATGTTCCTGGAATGTCAAAGTTTATGAAGGAAACGTTTTGAAACGTTTTGAAAAATAAACACCCAGGTGGTGTTTGCTCAATCCCCCAGCCATTTTCTCTCCATCGCTCCTTCCTGCAGACTTCCATGTCTGCCAGGCCCAGGGCAAGGTACAGTTTCCCAAGGAGGATTATACGCCTGGAATAAAGGTGCTCTCTAGTCTGTAGCTACACGAAACCAACCAAACCTGTTGAAAGGGAAAAGTCAATTCTACCTGACACCCAATAACTGTTGACTGATTATTTTCTACGAACTGACAGGTTATTTTGGCAATGCAGATACACGCTTAGTCAATTTAGTGCATGAAAGATACACGACCTTTCCATATTTAAAGCAGAAAAATCACACAGTCACTCACTGTATATCTCGGTTATTAGTCAGGCTCAGTAACACTTATTTAAAAGTATTCACTATGTAGATGATAAAAGGCTTTTTAAAAACTTGGTTTTGTGATGTGCTGCATGAAATCAGAAAATATTAAAATAGCTGTTTAATAGATTTTATTAAAATGTGATGAGCGGTAGTTATGCCAACATGTCCAATTTATACTAAACTCCCACTTTGATGAGTCTGTCATAACCAAACATGCTCGAAAGGAGTCAGATGCGGAGCCTCCTTGTATTGTTATCTATACCTGAAAAAATGGAAACAACCAAAAAGATTCACAATGAGAAAGGGGCTAAATAAATTAAGGTGCTTGTTTCTTCTTTGCCACATGCTGCAATGCTGAATTCTAAGAGCTAACCCACCTTTTTGCCCTTCTCCATTGCACAACACAAAGAGGAATTCACAAAGGTGAGTCCATTTCAAATTGGGGTTGTTGTCATTATTAGGTGCCATTGAGTCAGTATCCAACTCATAGCGACCTTGCGTACAACAGGCAAAACACTATTGTCAGTGCTTCTCTGCTATTCATAGTGTTTCCAATGGCTGATTGATTTTTGGGAGTGGGTTACCGGGTCCTCCTCCCAAGCCCGCAGCACCTGGTGTTCCTAGGTGGTCTCCCATCCAAGGACTAACCAGGCCTGACCCTGCTTAGCTTCAGAGCTCTGATGGGATCAGATGCCACACAGCTACAGCTGTGGGTCTCAAAATGGTGTGTTGTTGTTGTTGTTAGGTGCCGTCGAGTCGATATGCGACTCATAGCGACCCTCATAGGGTTTTCAATGGCTGACTGTTTCGGGATTGCGTTGGGAGTGGATTGCCAGGTCCTTCTCCCAGTTTTGCAGTGCTGGGAATTGAACTCAGGACCTCAGAGACTGCAGCGCAGTGCTCTACCAACTGAGCTAAATCCCAGCCCTCAAAATGGTGTAGTCTGCCCAAAACACACAGCAACCTGGATACAACGGTGCTATTTCCCTCACTGATATCTTTGTAATCCAATTGATTTAATTGTTACTCAATGTTCCACTGAACTCAGGAACGTTTTAATTACATAAAACCGTATTTTTATTGTCCCTGGGATATGGGAATTAGAGAACAATTTTCAAAAAACGTATGAAGGGAAATAAGTCCCTTTTAAGATAAAGCATAGCGCCAGCCTGATTCTATCACAGTAACTTATTGGACCCTGTTTTATTAAAAAGAACAGACTGCTTGAGGCCTTTTTCTCATTATGCTTGTTATTAGAAAAGTCTATAATGAAGTCTGTGGCTTAATAAGAAGTCATGTCGTTCCCAGTGTTATTTACCACGAGTGAGGGGGAGGCTGGCTTTTGATAGGTGTCACGGAAACCTTCATGAAGGAGCCCTCTGTACCTATATTTTCTCTGCATGAGCGCCGCATGAATGTCAGCGACTGAAACACCTTGTTCCCTACAACCCTCAGAGTGCAATTTCCTGGAAAAGTTATATTTTAAAGCCTACACATAAAACTTGAAGAAAAATGCCACGCAGAAAGCAACTTGGAACAAAGAAGCCAGCGAAATCCAGTGTGGAGAAGGAGCTGCAATCAGGGCGGTCTCTGCCCTCCGCCTCCCCCGTCCACCAGCTCTAGAATTATGAGCATCTTGCTCTTAACAGAGAAAATACAAAGGTACCTGCATTCCATAGGAGCACTGCTTGCGACTTTGCTTCACTTGCCCTAAATTTGAGGCCAGTTGGTAGCCTCTGAGTTGTCCTAAACCCCAGCTCCCTGGATAATAGCAAGGCAATAACGTTTGCCTTAAAGGTGTTGTTGTTGTTGTTGTTAGGTGCTGTTGAGTCAGTATCTGACTCATAGCGACCCTCATAGGGTTTTCAATGGCTGACTGTTTTGGGATTGCCTTGGGAGTGGATTGCCAGGTCCTTCTCCCATGTTTGCAGTGCTGGAAATTGAACTCTGGACCTCAGAGACTGCAGCACAGCGCTCTACCAACCGAGCTAAATCCCAGCCCGCCTTAATGGTAGAACAATTAAAACAGAAAACGACCATGGGACTCTGCTTGCACTCATCAGAAAGCCTAGGTAGAATCTGTGTTATGAACGTGAAATGGGTTATTTATTCTACAAGTCAGACTCCTATTTACTCAATGGTACACACCCTCCCTCTCTTATATGATCATTAATAGCACACTGAATGTTTGTTTCTTTTTGATAACCCATCATGAAGGCCAGCTACTCTTGGAATAGATCCTCTACATCTTCCTGGAGCAGGGCATTTCCTTTGAAAAGACAGCCAAGACTCATGCTCTGGCCATTTGGTGTCATAAATCAGCTCACATTCTGACCATTTTGTTGCGTATCTATCCACTGCCTTTAGCTGATTGGGGCCAAATCCAAAGCCCTTTTCGTGGAATGGACATTACACATGCCCAGCTCCACTCTCTCTTTTGCAAGGTCCCCACTTCAGGACACAATCTTCTTGGAGGAGGGTGTCATGTGACACAATAATGGCTCTTTTGCTGCTTTGTCACCCTAATGAGAAACTGAAGCCATGGGCAAATGATAAGTGTACAGACTTTCATTCAATTCAATGAAATGTCTGAGAAATGCTCTGCCATTTCAGGTTTTATGAAATACATTTCGCATTATTAAAAGCTGTATTGATTCCATGTGTGCCCACTGTATAGCAAATGGGAAGGCTAATTAGTTATAATAAGTTTGCCAACATGCTTTGCATATCAAAAGGTAACCTGTTTTTTTCACTAGCTTGAGGTAATTCTCCATATTCTTTTAAAATGAAAGACTGGAAGGGGTTTTTAAGAATATCGTGACCATGATTCCAGTCATAATTTCTTCTTCCTCCTTCAGGAAAGAAGCTTTTGTCTAAAACGATATTGCCATTTTGCAAATGTTACTGAAAACAAATGAAAAATCTAAACCAAACAAATGAACTCCTCAGTAGCTTTCATGTGGAATGCCAAATGGAGTATCTTTTAAAAAGTTATTATTTGTGTTTTTACTTTAAAATACTGTACTTTAAAAAAATGGAAATTTTAAATAATCAGAACCTTAAGACCTCAAAGTGCTTCTGTGGCAAACATGTTAAAAGTTAGGTACTGATGTAAGCAAGCTCTCCCTCTGTGAGCCTTTTCCTTCCACGTGGTCCTCAATTACATTGCATCTCTCTTACGCTGTCTGTTTCACTCTCCGGTTACAAAGGACAGTGTGCTTACAGTCCGCCCTCTAATACATAAAAGTAGACCTGAGAGAAGTTGTATTTTCCACTTTCTTATTCATCTCTTGTAACATAGATGCACAAAGGGCCAGGCAAGGGGCAGACGTAAACCCCTTAAGACTCATAGACACTAACAAAGACTCATTTCTGGACATAAAATCAATCTCTGCATCAAGTTTACAGATTGTTCATCTTTATATTGAGGACGGCCATTTTATTCATTTGACATTTGACTCCAAGATGCTGTTTATGAAAACAGTAGTAGTATACTTTCAGTCATTAAAATATCATTCTGCTGTCATTATATACGCATTTACTCAGGTCAACATAAACAAGTAAAAACTGTGACATATACCTTTAAATTATCTTTAAAAATTACAATATTTTTCTCTATGGCATGAAATCATATCACGAACAATGAGGCTGAATTTTTTGACCATTATATAATTCTAACTAAACTACTCTTTCTTATTTTTATTTTTGGTTGACAGTCACAATGATTATACATATTTATGGCGTACAATGCAATATTTTTAGCTCATATATACATTCTGCAATGATAAAATTTGGGTAGTTACCACAACCAAGAATATGAACCAGCCTAAGTGTGTATCAGTAGATGAATGGAAAATGTGACATGTGTGTGTGCGTGTGCACACGCGCGCGTGTGCACACAGGTACAGACGTGTCTGTCAGTTTGCCATCCTATGGTGGCTTTCATGTTGCTGCGATGCTGAAAGCTATGCTGCTGATATTACAAACAACAGCAGGGTCACCCCTGGTGGACTTACTTCATCTGAGCTTCCAGACTAAGACAAACAGGAGCAGGACCTGGCATCCCACTCCCAAAACAGCCATTGAAGCCCCTACGAATAGCAGAAAAATATTGTCATATACAGTGCTGGAAAATGAGCCCCCCCAGGTTGGAAGGCATTCAAAAGATAACTGGGGAAGAGTTGCCTCGTAGCCATCAAGAAATCAAAAGACTCACTGCATTGGGAAAAGTTGTTGCAAAAGACCTTTAAAGTGTTGAAAAGTAAAGATGTCACATTGAAGACCATGGTGCGCCTGACGTATGCCATGGTATTTTCAGTTGCTGATCATATGGTTATGAAAGCTAGACACTGAATAAGGGAGACAGGAGAAGAATTGATGCTTTTGAATTATGGTGCTGGAGACAACTATTGAGTATACCATGGACTGCTAAAAGAACCAACAGATCTTTCCTAGAAGGGCAACCAGAGTGCTCCGTGGAAATAAAGATGGCGTCTTATGGTTTTGGACATGTCAGGAAGAACCAATCCCTAGAGAAGGACATAATGTCTGGGAGAGTGGCAGGTCAACAGAAAAAAAAGGAAGACCCTCAGCTAGATGGATCAACACACTGTCTGCAACAATAGGCTTAAGCATAAAAAAGATCATGTGCCTGGCACAGAATCGGGGAGCATTTTGTTCTGTCATACATGGTCACTATGAGTCAGACTTGACTGGACAGCATCTAACAGCAGTACACACACACACACACACACACACACACACACACACACACACAGGAACACTATATAGCCATAAAAAAGATAAAATCTTGTCATTTGTGACAACACAAAAGGATCCAGAGGACATTATGCTAAATGAAATAAGCCAGGCACAGAAACATAAATACCACATGGTCTCACTCACATGTGAAAAGTAAAAAAGTTAATCACATATGAGTGGAGAGTGAAATGACAGTTATCAGAGTCTGAGGGAGGTGGGGGATGGGGAGAAGGTGGTCAACAGGCACCAAGTTATAGTTGGATAGTAGTAAGAATGTTGGAGGTGCTGTTGCATTGCAGGGTGACTATAGATAATAATCACACACTGTACATTTTGAAAAGGTAGGAAAAAGGATTTTGACAATATCACCTTAAAGATGTGACAAATGGTTTTAAACATTAAACAATATATAAATGTATTAAAACCATATGTATGCAATATTCCATTAATATGTACAATTTTATGTTTTTATCAATTAAATAAAAAATTTTAGAAAGACATGTTTCAAGACAAACTAAAGTTCTCTGATATGATTGGTAAAATGCTTATTGTTATACTTGGATTTTTTTTTTCCAGTACTAGAAGTTGAACCCTGACCCTTGCACAAGTTAGGCAGGCTCTCTAACACTGAGCTGCACCCTCAGCCCCTTTTAAAACTTTCATTATATCACTTTTTATTTTGAGACAGGATCTGAGTTGCAGAGGCTGCCTCTGGCCTCCATCCTGCAATCCTTCTGCCTCAGCCTCCTGAATCACTGGGATTACAGGCATGTGCCACTGTACCTGGCTTCAGTCATGTTCTTAAAACTCTCATCTCTGGGACGATCCAAAGATCAATTGTTGCGGGAAAGATAAAGGCTTGTGCTCACCCCACTGGCAGTTCAGATAATTACTTAGGTAACTCGCCTCAAAGCTCCTAGCCTTTCCTATCCACAGACTTAGGTTGTATATATAACAGTGTTTTGGAAAAGTCTTTTGTTGGCTACATGGCACATAACTTTCATGTCTTTTTGCTGTACTTTCAAATATTCTTTAGTATGTATGAAATGACAGGGCCTCCCAAGATGGCGAGCCTGCCAAGATGGCGGCCCTGCTGTGCGTGAGGCGGGGGGTGCGGCCTAGACCACCTCCTCCTCCAGCTCCAAGTGGGTGTTGATTCCATTATTGTGCAAGCGAGGCCAGAATCTGAGCACACAGCACTTTAATACCAAAAAGCATGTTTTAATGAACAAAAACTATCTTTTAAGGCAGTGGTTAATTAACCAACTTAGGTTTTTCTAGTTAAAAGATGAAAAAATTATTTTCAAAATCCGGTAAACATAATGGAAATAATGCCAGTGCAGTCAGAAAATACCCAGAATGCACTGCAAGTCCCCTGACGGAGTCTTTTATTACAGAGGGAGGCTTTGAGCACCTGGGTGGCTGAGCCAGGCTGAGAACCGTTGGGCTGGCCCACCGCATGGAATGCTGGGAGACGTACTGACACCTTCAGTATGAGAGGGTTTTGTTTTCTTCACGTTAAGCCCCCCCCCCATATCTTTGCTGATGACAAACTGAAGGATCATTCATGTGTCTCAGCCACAGACATTAGAAAGCTTTCATATGAGTTCCTTTCTATCTTTCATAAGCAACACAGGATAATATTCTTTCTCTTATCTCTGTCTCTGTCTCTTGTTCTCGCTCCTATAATAACTTCATCAGAGATGTAGAAAAGACAGATCTACAGCCCTCAGAAATGACAATACCTACATTTTCCTTGTCTGCACTGCATATTCCAGGTGTAGAATTTAAGTTTTATATTAAGAGGAGTAATTAAAGGTACATTTGTATAGACTTGTGGTTCACTTTCAGCCAACCCCATCCAGACGTCTTAAAGGAATTTCTATTTAGGGAAAATATAATGTAAGCCCATACAGATATGTTAATAACTTTCTTCAGAAATTGAAAGTAAATATGACACTCAACATGAATGAGAAGAAAAATGGAATATAATTATTGTATCATGACTTCTCTAGAGAAAGCAAGCCCAGTGAAGTGCAAATTAAAGCAGTAACTTATAACAAGCCACACACACACACACACACACACACACACACACACACACTCTAATGTCCAGGTGTGTAAATTTCATTGACAGATTAAAATTAGCACAACTTTTTAAAAACTAACTCCTGTCTCCAGTGAACTAGCTTGAAAAATAAGGTGCGCATGCATATTTAGAAAGAGAATAATTGGTCCCGTGATCTCAAGTTCACATCACCTCTTTAAATGTCTTATTTTTTTTTTTGGAAATACACTTTGTAAGTGAAAGAATGTTTGAATAGCAAACTCTATAAATGTGTGTACTTTGATATAAAGGCAGACAATTGCAGGAATTAGTGAATTGAAAAGTAAATGTTCAAAGCTCTCCATATACATGAAACAGATACAAGTTGGGAAAGCAATAACGTGCCATGTAAAGGAAGCTGGGTTGGTACACTGAGAAACTCATAAGCACTGTGCTCACCCTTCCCTCCTCAGTCACCTCTTCTAGAATATGAGGGGTTACAAAGGGTTCTTTCCAAGGCCATTCTGAATTCGTTCTAGCCTAAGGTGCTCGTTTACAGACCATCCCTGTGATGGGTCATTCTGGGCTGACAGTGCTGAAGCATTAGCCTATCACTAGTTTGATTCTAGGGCTGGGATTTAGCTCAGTTGGTAGAGCACTACGCTGCAGTCTCTGAGGTCCCGAGTTCAATTCCCAGCACCACAAAAATGGGAAAAGGGCCTGGCAATCCACTCCCAAGGCAATCCCGAGATAGTCAGCCATTGAAAACCCTATGAGGGTCACTATGAGTCAGATACTGACTCGACAGCACCTAACAACAACAACAGTTTTATTCCAGTTCTATCCACTTACCCTCTCTCTGGCCTTGCTAATCCTATATATCTGGACTGTTCCTTTGTTTGTTTTCCAGGACTGAGGGTTAAACCCAGGGCCTCATGAGTACTTTGCAAGCACTCCACCACTGGGCTGTACCCAATCTCAATATTTACTTTTTAATTTTACATTAGTTGCAATTATTAATAGTAGCTAAAAATTAAAGCTATTAGTTGTTCAGTTAAGTGCTTTGAATAGGAAGTAGGAGCCTATTTGCCAAATTACAACTATGATTTGGCCTTCTCTAGGTTAGCCAGTTATCGGACCTGTCAACCTGAATCAGACTGAGAAAAGTGTAAGAACGAAAACAGCATTCGTGAGGTGTAAATGGAAGCATTCGTTTTGGAGGAATGGAAGGAAAGACAAGCAAGAGATTTTCCAGGTGCAAAGAATGGGTGTCCTAAATAGTGCAATTTGGACCAAGAAGCAGTAAGCAGAAGGCCAACTGAGGGGCCCCTCAGTTGCGAAACCTTGCTGAGAAACAAACTGTCACTATGCCACACAGCTGCATTATTGAAGTCATTACCCAGAAAACTTCATCCGAAAATCAACATCGCCAACAGAAATAAACTGGACTTTAACATGGATGAGTTTGCCCAAGCATCCATCTATTGAGAGCTTTTAAACAAACACACAATTGTTTGGAACTATCTGTGCCAACTCTATAGCACTCCTAAGAGGAGACAAAACATCCCTTCATTGCATGTTATTTAAGAAATTGATTTGTGGTTTCTCCAAATAGACACTGATCAAAGAGACTCTACATTTAGCCATCTCATTTTGAGAAGAGATGCTATAGTGTAAACCCTCTCCGTCATTTCTAACTCTAGCCAAACAGAATGTTACTCTAACTCAGTGGAGTTTTGTTATTAATCACATGCCATTTGTTTAGTTTTCAGGGTCTTTTTAAGTAATTGAAGTTTATTGGCTTTAAATTATTATGCAATTTTGTACGGTACAGGAAAATAGATTTTAAAATATGAACTTATAGTCATCTTTAAATCAGCCTTAGTTTTGACTTGCTTAATTAGTAGCCTCTATGCATCTTTTCCCCATGTGTCTGTCAGTTTGTCCTCCTGTGGGGGCTTGTGTACTGCTGTGGTGCTGAAAGCTATGCTGCCAATATTTCAGATTCCAGCAGGGCCACCCATGGTGGACAGGTTGCAACTGAGCTTCCAGACTAAGACAGACTAAAGAGAAGGACCTGGCAGCCTACTTTTGAGACTATTAGCCATTGAAAACCCTATGAATAGCAGAAAAGCACTGTCAAATATAGTGCCAGAAAGTGGGTCCCCCACCCGACCCCCCCGCAAGGCTGGAAGGCATTGAAGAAATGATAAGAAAAGAGTTGCATCCTCAAAGTAGAGTCAAAATTACTGATGGAAATGGAGCAATGCCCCTGAGACCTCCTTTTGGTGATGTGGCACAATTTGAAATGAGAAGAAACATAGTGGCTGCACCATTCTGTTCAAACATAAAAAGATCGTGTGCATAGCACAGTATTGAGGAATGTTTTCATGCTGTTGTACACAGGGTCGCTATGAGTCAGATCAGACTCAACACCCAACAACCAAAAAAATGCATCTTTTGTTAAGTATATCAGAGTTATTTTCTATTTTTCTTAGTACTTCCCAGAATAATATTATACTTAAATCTCACTTTTTCTTATACCTAGAAGTACATGAAGCTGGGTGCTGTGGTTCACACCTGTAGTCCCTGCAACTCAGGAGGCAGAGGCAGGAGGATCACAAACTCGAGGCCAGAGGCAGCCTGTATAACTTAGACCCTGATCCAAAAATTTTTTTAAAAATTTTAAATTAAAAAAAAAGTCCATGATGTAGGAGGCAAACTGATCCATGGATCAAATTTTGTCCTCCCATGAGAACTTATTATCCATATAGACAGCTTCTTAAGGCCTAAGTTGTTTCTTAAGTTATTGGGGAAACTGATTCATTATGTAATCGCTCTACTTTCAAGATTTTTGCTACTTTCCCCCCTATCCTCAAAACCCGAACCATAACCAAACCACAATCCAAAACCGAATCCTCAGACTCCCAATCCAAAGCATTTCCTTCCAGTCAGGTTCCTTCCTGGCCCCTTTCTGGGGTTCCCACAGAATAATCCCCACACACAAGTAGGTCCACTAAAGGTGTCTTCCACCGTCCTGGGCCACTGAGCCTTCAGAGGGTGAGCATCGCTTTGGCAGGTCCTACGTGACACTTCCTGCCAGAAGACAATCTCCCTGACCATCGCTGTGGCAATATGCTGCTTGGGCTGTGCGATTGACTCTCGGGGCACCAATCCCTGCTCTTCATTGGATCCGCTGGTGTAGAGTTTTCACCCATATTGGCACAAAAATTATGCAGGGGAAATGCTGAGCCAGCCACGAGTAATCCAGTAAGGGGTAACCCCACAGGATGTTGCGAAGCAAGTCTCCAAGCCAGCGGGCAATGACGGAGAAGCTTTGCTATGGCACAGTCACTGGGCTCCAGAGGGCTATGTTGTTCCCAGCCTACCCTGCTCAATTCCAGTACCTCTGTCACCTGGCCTTGCGGTGGTGACTCCTGGCTTGGAAAGTCAAACTGGCCCATCCAGAGCCATCATGCTTATGTCATGGGATAGAGTTCAGCGGAAGAGCACTGTCCTATCATGAATAAGCCCTGGCATTCAGTCCTTAGCACCATGTTGTTGTTGTTGTTAGGTGCCATTGAGTCATGTCCAACTCATAGCGACGCTTATAGGGTTTTCAATGGCTAATTGTGTCAGGATTGCCTCAGTAGTAGTTTGCCACATCCTTCTCCCGTTTTTGTGGTGCTGGGAATCAAACTCGGGACCTCAGAGACTGTAGAGCGGCGCTCTACCAACTGAGCTAAATCCCAGCCCCCCTCAGCACCGTGGAAGAAAATAAATCAGCCCATGGAGTGCAGTCCCAACACTCCACAGCTCTGGCTTCAACAGAGCTCTGCCGCCCAGTGCCTTTACGATCGCCCCTCTGAGATCCGCTTCCTCACAAGTGACAACTTAAAGATATGTCTTCCCCGACTGCTAGGGTTGTTATGGAAACCAAATGGAGCAATGAACCCCTATCTGAAAGCAGCATGAATCTAAAACGCCCTAAAGTGTATTCTTATGTGTCTCAGAGAAAACATACTGCCTAAGAAAAACATTGACAGTACTTCTACCTACCATGGAAATGACATAAGTACATTTTTTTATTGTTTAGCCAAACATATTACTAAGCTGTATGTTTATAGGAGTGGAAAAGTCTAGCTGTAGCTAGATGAGGGGATTTCATTCCATTTATTCACTCATTCTCCGAGTCCTCATCCAAATGGTATTAATGGATGCTGACTGTGTGTGGGATGCTGCTCAAAGTGCTGGGGTACCATGGAGAATGGGGCAGGAGACGCCCCTGTGTTAGGGGTCTTATGATGTGGGTGGGGTATAGGGAGAGGAGGGCTACAGGCAATAGCATGTGATCACAGAGCCAGACGATGGCAGAGGATGATGCGATCTCTGAAGAAGAGAACAGAGAAGAAGGCAAGGGGAGAAGGGGCCATGGAACTCGTTTCCGGTAGAGGCAGGGGTGACCTCTTGGCGTAACTAGAACCTGAATGAATAAGGCTGGCGTTTGAGGATTCTGGAGAAAAGCTCTTTGAACAGAGGGAATGGAAAGGCAGGAGCCCTGGGGATGAGTGGAAAGTGTTTTTATTGTGGCTTTGTGGAAGGCTGGTGAGGCTGGCCAATAGTGAGCTACAGGGACCCAAGCGAGGAATGAAATTTGCATATGTAAGGGGTGCCAGACCCAACTTGGATGCAAGAATTAGGGACTCCCAAGGGCTGATAACTGGCTTCCGTATATGCAACGTGGAAATTCTGCTCATCAACACAAGCTCAATAAATAGTTGCTGTCTGATGACTGTTAGAATGGCTGATTGATTAGAATACATTCCCAATAAAAGCAAATTGTTCATTCTTCTGAGAGAAATAATGTAGAGACAGCTGTTCCTGTGGAAGAGATAATTTACCTAATATAACTCAGTTATTTTTCTGGGGACCAAATGGGTTCTATCTAATCCGTCCTCAGCAGCAGCTTGGCTTGGTAGACTTGCAGGCAAGAGGTAACACACCCTTTTCTGCTCCCGAGAAAACAGTTGTGTGCCTCAACCGAGGCGTAAGACCTTGCACGACCTGACTCCTGCCTATGTCTGCAAACCCATCTCTCAGTAAACTTAATTTCCTTGCTCCTGAAGGGGCCCCATCAAATATAGCTTTATAGTTCTGCAGGTACATTGTGTCATCTTTGCCTTTGCTCACAGTATTTACTCTGAATGGAGCGTCCTTATCCTATACATCCAACTTATCCTTTAAAAATCAGCTACTCTGTGCTTTGAAATGTCATCTAACACCTCTGCCACTCTGGTACTGCAAGTGGGGTGACCACACCAGCTTCATGTCTGTACCGTGCTCACTACACTCTTGGTCCTTATTTCAGCAACAATTTATAAAGTTTTATTTAGAGTGGGATTGTGTTCTGCTTGTGCAAGTATCCTTCATACATGAAAAAGGTAATGGTTAGCTAATGAGTAGTATTTGTTGTATATATGAATATTTGAGAATCAACACTCAACTTATTGTATATTATGGTTGTTTTGAACCACTCCTGACGATCAAACATCATCCAAGCTAAAGCATGACATTATAATGGAGCATCTTCTCTTCAGAAGGATTAGAATCATTTAATACTTTGAATACTTATAATGCATCTTGGCTTCTTAGTATTAAGGCATTGCTTTGGTGAGCAAAAAGGGAATCATTTAAAATTATAATTAGAAGATCTTTCTGCCAAAGAAGAGGAAAACAAGTTTACAGTGCTGAAGGTTATAAATAAATTCTATGTCTCAACCACTAAGCACCACATCATTACGAAGAAGAACAAAATAAAAAATTATAACATGCCCTAGATGACAGAGCCTGTAGCTGAACTGAGGAAAGGATGGCTTGTTGATGCAGTCATGTGGATATCTTTAGCATTAAAAAGTCAAGGCTGGAAATTTGAGAGTATAATATCCCTGAACATTTTAACATAATATTTTTATGGTACAGTAAGAATGCATGGAAATTATTTTGGCCAGCTTTCCTTGCCACTCTTTCATGATCTTTACTAATTTCACATTGTGTTATTTTATAAGCAAAACAATAATTGGTACACCAAGCATTGTTGAGACCTAACGATCATCCATCACGTCATGGGCATATATCAAGTTCGTATTTGTGAAAATACCATAGAATTAATTTTCTCCCTAAGGACTTCATTTGCATGAGTGTTTTTCTAAGAATACACTTTAGTGAAAGAATCCCATTTGGCATTGTTGTTATGCCATTCTGTGAGGGACATGTTGTTACGTGCCATGGAGTCGTGTCCAACTGATAGTAACCATCTGTACAGCAGACGAAACACTACTGGACACTGTGCCATGCCCAGCACTATGTCAGTGCTTCTCTGCTACTTATAGGGTTTTCAATGGGTGACTGTTTTGGGGGTGAGCTGCCAGGTCCTTCTCCCAAGCCTATAGCACTTGTTCGCAGGCTATCTCCTGTCCAAGGAATAACTGGGCCCGCCCCTTCTTAGTTTCCCAGATCTGAAGATCAGACTCATGGCTGGTACTGCTGTAGATGTGAGAGAGCTAAGAGCGGTGATAACGAAAGCCCCGATGGTAAGATAGAGTCGCCACCCGCATGGGTCTTTTCCTCCATCGTCAGTCCAGCATGAGGCCTTGTGGTGAGCAAGGACTGAAAACAAGGAACACAAGCTGTCTTTTGAAGTCGGCACTTCAGCTGGGGAACAATACAGATCTGGAGACACCATCCTAGTAGCAGCAGTAAGAGAGATCATGGCCACCATAGGCAAGACACTATTCCTGGCCCTTGATGTGAAATCACTGAATCCTTTCAGTATTCATAAAGGATGGGCATCTGTGTTATTTCCATTTCACAGACACAGAAGTAGAAACTCAAAGAATCTGAGCATTGTGCCCTAGTCACACATGAGAAAGCAGTAATCTGAGTATAGACAGCCAGGATTTCCATCCAGACATCTCATTGCCAGGCTGCCAATAAGAGCAAGTGAGGTCCTCAAGCCAGTGGTATCAGCATTGGCCAGGAGTGCATGGGAAAGGCAGGGTCTTTCTGACCTGTAGGCCAGAGTCCACAGCTCAACCCAATCCCCACACCATTCTCATGCACAGTAACAGCTGGGAAACAGCTGTAAATGTGTATAAGCTGATATGTCAAAATGCACAGTTAAATGTGGCGAAGAAGGGAAAATATAAAGAGTGGAAAGGAGGAGGGATGGAACTAACAGAGGGAAGCGAAGATTGTGGAAGATGGGATAGGCAGGAGAATCGGTATAGAGGGGTAAATGACGGAACTTCATGAGCACATGGGGAAAATAGGGGAATAGAACCCAAATATGCATTTGAGTTTTACTATGTATTAGTCATAGGCTCCATAAACCTTGTGAGTTTATAAAAAGATAACTGAAAATGATGTGATAGCTGCAGAATGGAAAAGGCCAATGGTATATTACTCTGTACCCCATCATCATTTACCAATAAGAAGAAAAAATAGACAAAAAAGAAGGAAAGAAAACAGAAAAAAGTGTATGAGACTTGGTAGCCAATGACTGCTTATCAATAGTAGTATAAATTAGATCAAGGTTGGTAACCGTGGTGTCAAATCCTCAAAATCTTACTGAAATTTTTTTCTGCTTGATCTGTAGGTTTCCAAGGGCATAGTCTTTGGTGTTTCTCTCACTCGTGAAGTTGCTTATTTTTCTTTTAGTTTGATCAGTATTATTTTGAAGCTGGAACAGTAGTTACCTGCACAGTTAGAATGATTACATCTTCCTGTAAAATAATTATTCTAGCAGCATAGAGTGTTACCTTTTAGCTGTACAGTCTGTCTTCATTCATATTGCTAAACTGGTTTTCTTCTGTTTACAGTTTTACGGTATGTGTATCCTTTCCTTTCCTTTCAGTCTCTTACTGTCTTTTTTATCCTCAAATTGTATCTCTACGAACGTCAGTCAGGTGAACTTTTTAAAGTCTCGTTGGGTTTCATGTGTTAAGTTGAATATTATAACCAGTGTATTACTGACAAGTCAGCTGCGCTTATGTGTTTAGGCTTATGTCTACTATGTGGCTAATTATAACCTATTTGTCTTGTCCATTTAATAGCATTTTTGCTTTCTCTTCTTGCCCTCTTTTGATAACAGAAGTCCTGAGCTGTTTCTTACATGTTGTCTCCTTTCCAAGCTCACAAGGCCAATTTCTCTGTCCTCAGTACTATAGAAATGCTAGCAGAGAGAGAGAGAGAGAGAGAGAGAGAGAGAGAGAGATTGCGTGTGTGTGTGTGTGCGTGTGTGTGTATGCAGCACGCACACGTGCATGTGAAAATTCCTATCTTATTTCTCAGCTGTTTTATGTTTGGCTTCTTAGACTTTATCTTTGAGCAGCTTACCCAGCAAATAACTCAGGGCAAAGCTGATACTGCGCATTAGGCTGATTTCTTTGTGCTTTTTCCTTCTCTGGGATTTTGGTTCCACATTCCTGAGCATCCTGGCAAAATTCCACTCTACGTTTTGTCTCCTAAGCTCCAGGAAGTTGCCATAGGACCGACCGCTTTCTCTACCTTTGGTCCCTGCTCTCAACCCAAGTGCGGGGAGTTCTTGTCCCTTCCTGAACCGGACACTTTCAAATGCCACTCTGGGGAGAAGGAAGTGGCAAGTCTGGCCGATGAATTTCTCTCTTGTCCTGCCTCCAGTCCTTCCAGTCCTGTCTGTTTCAGCATTTTAAAACCTTTTATATAACTTCAGGGGCTGGAGTTTAGCTCAGTTGCTAGAGTGCTGCTCTGCACTCTCTGAGGACCTGGGTTCAATCCTTAGCACTGCAAAAACAGGAGGATGGGGCAGTCCACTCCCAAAGCAACCCACAACAATCAGCCACTGAAAACCCTGTGAGGGTCATTATGAGTTGACTGGACAGCACTCAGCAACATGACTTCACTCTATCTCACTAGGGGCAGTAGGAACCTACAAGTTACTCTGCCATAGCTGCAGAAATGATTATATTTTTAAATGAAAAATATTCAGACTTTCTCAACGGCACCTAACAATAACAATACACTGTACTCTTTCACACCTACTCCCTGAATAACTGCCACCTTTGGGGGAAGAAAAGGTAACAAGACAGGTGTAGACAGTTAAGAACCTTTCCACTTTCTAAAATAATAGCAGGAGGATTTTCCTCGTCAGATGGTTAAAACTATTTCTATGAGGTATGGTTCTGGTTCTACTCTTTGTTTCTTTCCATTATTTTTCATCTTATACTATGTTCTGCACAACTAAAACGCTCAAGGACCTGTTGGTCAAGGGACCTAGATTATTTTCCATTTCCTTATAATTACTGGATACAATACGTTTTTCTACTTACATTAACTATCGATCTGTTAGTATAAATGGTATAACAATGTGTTTCACTCCCAATATAAAGTAAGTACCATTACATATCCCATTCATTGGAGGGCATTAATTCATTTAGTTTATTTAATCGTGACATGGGTCTAAGTCTCTTTACATTGACGACTATCTTTAAGACCTCAGTAACATTCATGAGGCTCCTTCAGGAATCCATTAGTTTAAATTGGAATCATCTCAGTGTAAAAGAAATTCATCTGGTGACTCTTAAAAATGTTCTAAGAACAATGATATTTCTTTACATAATCTCTTTTTAAAGATTTGGCAACCTCTATTGAAAACTGGAATGCCCTCTATATCTTGACAAATAATTCCACTGACAGGTATTTATAGATATCAACATTCATGTGAACAAAGGCATCTATGATAGGATACTCATTTTAATGTTACTGATAAGCCAAAATGTGAAAATATCCTTATGACTAATTAATACAGACTTATTAAATACTGCTCAATTTCAATATATTCAATGAATCACTAAGGAAGTAGAATAATTTGATATGCATATAAACCTTCACCAAAATATGTTGGTAAAGAAAAAAATAAAAATAAGAGAAATTATAGGAAAAATCAACACGAAACTGTAAACAGATCCTCCCCCACATCAGTGCCCCAATATGAGAATTACATTTTTTGTTATGTATTCTTCAATACTTTTTTTCTTTTTTTACCATAAGGGTAAGTTACTGAACACATTCTACTTTAAAAAGAACCTCACTGTCTTGACACATCCAGTTCTAGTTTATCCCTTTTCCTTGCTGCATAGCATTCTCTGGTGTGTTTAAAAAGGTATTAAACATCCCCCCACTAATGGCCATGTCTTGCTTCTACAATGTAGAAGTGTGAAGGTAACCTGCCACATGAAACCTTAATATTGTAAGATACTGCTTAAATGAAAGTAACCTTTCCTACAAAAGCAACATGGGCTTTAGGACCAGAACCTGCCATCAGGTGACAATCTGTACAGCCTGAGCAACTTACCAATGTCTCTGATTTCAATTTGTTAGAAATAAACAGAAAAATGTCGATAGAGAGTAAACACAAATTATGAATACTTTTATCTGGGGTGCGTAACTGAAGTTACATAATGCAAACAATGGAGTTAAACATCACAGTCTCCAAATGTGAAGCCATACGGCTTCATCACATGAGAAAAATGGAGGGATACATGTCATGTTGAAACTCACTGATCTAGGAATAGTTTTTACATCTCAGTTTAGCAATTAAAAAACTTACTCTAAATTTTACCTGTGGTGTATAGAACAATCTGTTTTAAATTATGTGCATTATATCAAACTGTTGATGATAAAGTAAATAGCATTTTTTAAAATTGTTGTTGTTGTTCGGTGCCCTCGAGTTGGTATCCGACTCATAGCTACTGAGCTATGAGCAACTTTCCTCTGTACAACAGAGGAAACACTATTGTCAGTGCTTCTCTGCTGTTCATAGGGTTTTCAATGGCAGATTGATTTTTGGGAGGGGATTTCCAGGTCCTTCTCCCAAGCCTACAGCTTCTGGTGTTCCCAGGTGGTCTCCCATCCAGGTACTAACCAGGCCCGACCCTGCTTAGCTTCTGAGATCTGACGGGATCAGATGCCACAGGGCTACCGCTGCAGGCTTTTTAAAATTAGTAGGACGCATTTTTAGGTTTAGCGATAGTGTGTATAGTTCCATACGCTAACCTCCCTAGGCCAGGTTCCCCTATTACCATCTTGTGTTAGTGTGTTTGTTACAATTGAGGAACAATACTGGTCCATTATTAGCAACCAAAATTCATTCTGTACGTTGTTTCTGTGGCTTTTGGTAAATGCTAGTTAGTGTCAGTTACCCACCATTACAGTATCATACAGAATAATTTCCCTGTCTTCCCCCAACCCTATGGCAACCACGATGTTTTAATCGTCTCTATTATGTTGCTTTTTCTGCAAAGACACTTGGGCTGTCATCACACCTTTTCACACTGGCTACTTTTTCTTAGCAATATATACATTTAATGTTCTTCCATGCCTTTTTGTAGCTTGATAGCTTGTTTCCTTCCATCCCTGAGTAAATTGCAGTGGGTGGATGTACCAAAGTTTGTTTATGGATTCACCTTGTCATCTTGGTTCAGCAATTTTTAATAAGTCTGCTGTAAACATTCATGTGCAGGTCTTTGTACGGAGTTTTAATTTATTTGAGTACATCTCAAGGAGAATGGATGCTGGATCCCACGGTAAGAAACTGCCAAGTCACATTCCAAAGAGGCTGCGCCATTTTGCATTCCTACCAGAAGTGTGTGAGTTCCCATTGCTCCACTTTGGTATAGTCCGTGTTGAGGATTTTAGCTTCCCTAATAGGCATTTGTTGTTGTTGTTGTTGTTAGGTGCCATCAAACCAGGTCCAACACACAGCAACCTTCACAGCGTTCATTTGTTAGGCTGCCAGGTGCCATCAAGTCATGTCCGACTCATAGTGACCCTCATAGGGTTTTCAATGGCTGACTGTTTCGGGATTGCCTTGGGAGTGTGTTGCCAGGTACTTCTCCCATTTTTGCGGTGCTGGGAATTGAACTCGGGACCTCAGAGACTGCAGCACAGCACTCTACTAACTGAGCTAAATCCCAGCCCATACAGCATTCATTTAGTGGTAGCTAATTCTTGTTTGAAATAGCATTTCACTAATGATATCTGAAGTTGAGTTTCTTTTCATAGGGTTCCTTGCCACCTGAATATCCTCTTAGATGAGGAGTCTGTTCAGATATTTTGTTCTTTTTTTTTTAATTTAAAATGTTAAGAAGCACTTGAGGACATAAAGCTGCATTATTTCCACTGACAAAGCTCTTAAAGAATATCCTGTGGCCGCACAGGCAGTATCAAAATTTGCATAAAAGGTTTTTAAAATGTACTGACTTGCACTTATTATGCTTTCTGCAGTTATATTTTTGTTTTGTTTAAAATGCATAAATCAGATTTTCTTTACCAAGCATTTATGTTTAAGTCCTAAGTTACAGAGCTCATTATATCACATAAATTACTTTTCCCATGAGGGATGTTTATTAACTATTGTGCATATTTACATTCATTGAGTCCTGTTTGTGAGAAAATAACACTTTTCATAGAAAAAGTCAATTACAGAAGAAATAAAGTATATTCTGGAGAATCATTTTTAAAATGTCACCACCCTGTTAAATGGTATTGAAAAGGGAAGTTATAACATAACTGAGATGATAAAGTAGACTCAATATTTTATGTAACACATTGTGTCCTGAAGTCCATTCCAAAACTTTTAGGAGTCCTACCTCCTAAAAGTTAATCTGTCATATAAAAGTATAATCCCATATAGAACATTACTGACACTAGATCATAACTTTAGTGAATAAATCAGGAAAGTTAACAGAAGAACTAACTACAGGTTTTAGAAAATACTTGATAAGGTATTGTCAATTCTAAAGGAATTCAATTTGCCCTGCTGATTTTCCCATCTCAAAGTCAGTATATAAAATTGCCCATGAAAGGGGACCATTTGGAGGGAGGGAGGAAGGAGAGGGTCATGAGAGGGTGACGGGGGAGGTGAACATGAGCAATGTACAATAATATGCAGGTATGGGAACATCATAATGAAATGTAATAAGTTATACACTAAAAAACTACTGATAAAATAAGATTACTGGGAATAAATTTAAAAAATAAAGTTGCCCACTGAGACTAAATTAGAAAACTTGGGGCCTTATTTTACCCCTTATTTATCTGGCAAGATAAATCCTATGCTAACCCCTCCCACATTAATAGCGTATGCAAAACATAGCCTCCTCCTCTCAACCAGACAGGACCAACATGTATGCAGCCTTGTAGGACAGGCTTGGTGGGAGAGTTCAGTGAGGCTGCTTCACCTAGTGGCTGTAATTTTGAGTCTCCATTAGCAAAATCAGTTTATTGGTATGTTGTTGTTGTTGTTGTTAGGTGCCATCAAGTCGGTATCTGACTCATAGGAACCCTCATAGGGTTTTCAATGGCTGACTGTTTCGGGATTGCCTTGGGAGTGGATTGCCAGGTACTTCTCCCATTTTTGCGGTGCTGGGAATCGAAAGTAGTAAGAGTTACAATAACAAAAAATCATGTGAATATAGATGTTTAACAGTGATTTGAAAGCTAGCTTGTTCAATGAAAGAGTGCATAAGTTACTTCTGAAATGGAATGGACATGGGGTTTCCTTATCTCTTGTTAGGAGATGACACAGATGGTCACCTCAGCCTCCCCTTCCAGGTCTGTGCCTGTCTCTGCATGCAGCCAGGGCATCAGCTTCTCATAGAACTTCCTGCGGAGCCATTCTATGAAGCTATGTTTTCAATACCATATGTTTGTGGGTTACTGAGCGTCAAGTACTAAGAGATCCTGTCTCATCAAAATAAGACCTCAGGATAGACTGAAGGATGGGAAGAAGGAAAGATGCATCTTTCTGTTCCAAGGTTCAAATATGCTGGAGAGTGCCCTCTGAATATATCAAAGCTAATGGCTGGGATTTAGCTCAGTTGGTAGAGTGCTGCTCTGCAGTCTCTGAGGTCTTGAGTTCAATTCCCAGCACCGCAAAAATGGGAGAAGGACGTGGCAATCCACTCCCAAGGCAATCCCGAAACAGTCTGCCATTGAAAACCCTGTGAGGGTCGCTATGAGTCGGATACCAACTCGATAGCACCTAACAACAACAACAACAATTTTAAACTTGGAAGTTTTCCATTTCAGTGAATGTGAGGTCATAAACTAGAAGATACAATGTGATCTTTGAAAAACCTTCTTTTATAGGTCTGATCAACTCTCTAAGTAGCTTTTTTATGCATTGCTGAAAAAGAGATTTGAGTTATGATACAGACCTGGCTTCCACTTCTGGTTCTAGTGCTGAGAAAAGACTAAAATTCATGTCACACTGTTTGGGTCACACCCTTCTCATCTGTGCACTTCTTGGTAACTTAAGTTTCTTTCCTGTTTAATTTCTGTGATTCTCAGTTGTATGTAGTGACACCCCTACACCTGTAATTCTGGCCTTTGTTAAAAGCTTGTTTTAAAGTTCATTATGTGCTTGATGACTTTTAAATATGAAAAATGTATTCATGAATGAAATGGCCATACTTCTTTAAATTATGATTAATCATAATATTGTTTCAAATTTACATGGTTTCTTTAAAAGCAGACATGATGCACTTCCAAAATCCATTCCCCAATGAAATATAATGGCAAATTCTGGAGATTAAGATATGATCATCTTTAGGGGCTGTTGTTTTGCCCATAACAACCTGCCTGCCTGGTCCCTAAGGGACCCTGCCCATCTCACAAGTGACATGCATTCCACTCTAACCCAGTACACCCCAGTATCAACCCATGACAGCGTTCACTCCAAATCCTAAAACTCATCAGCTGAGATGTTTCGGATTTCCCGTAAGTCAGTGGTCTCCAGCACCTTTGGTGCCAGTGAGTGGTTTCATAGAAGCTAAGTTTTCCAAGGACTGGGTGGAGGATGCTGACTGAGAGAGGCAGAGCTCAGGCAGTAATGTGCACGATGGAGGAGCAGCTGTAAAGACAGACGTGAGGACAGACAGGACAGGTGCACTGGTCTGTAGCTGTGGCGGGGTCCCCTACTACAAGTTGCCTAAATGGGGATGGATGAGACCGAGTATTATTCATCCCAAAGAAAAACCCCTCTCCCTTTGTGAGCCTGAGAAACTAAAAACCAAATTTTTTGCCCCCACCAAATACTGTGCAGGCCAACTGCAGGATCACAGGCGTAGGTATTTCGTTCAAAATGGACAGCTTGCGGAGTCAAAGGGGTGGCCCTAGCCCCAAGAAATTCCGACATCCATATTTACCAGGGCCCCCAAATAATCTTCTGAGACTTGAGGCTGCAGCCTCTGGTCTACTGCAGGAAACACATCATCACTCAGGGCAGAGAATCCTATTGGCAGGATTGCCTCACCTAATGAATGAGACATTCTGATATGATGAAGACAGACTCTAATTCCCTCAAAAAAAGAGAATGTTGATGGCAGCTGTCAATCAGCTTCCAGAGTGTCAGGAAGCAAATGACGTTGGCTCCTGTCTCTAAATCTAGTAACACCAAGCTGTCTACTCTTGACCCCAAGTTTAATTCATGAGAATGAAGGAGAAGTTGGATGCAGGTTTGCACTCTCTATTGTTGTTGTTGTTAGGTGTCGTCGAGTCGGTATCCAACTTATAGTGACCCTCATAGGGTTTTCAATGGCTGTTTTAGGATTGCCTTGGGAGTGGATTGCCACGTCCTTCTCTCATTTTTGCGGTGCTAGGAATTGAACTCGGGACCTCAGAGACTGCAGCGCAGCACTCTACCATCTGAGCTAAATCCCAGCCTGCACTCTCTATAGTGTACGTTTTAACCAACACTGCATCACAGACAAATCATAGTAGATGATTTTTTTTTTTTTTAGGTGTACTGGGGGTTGAACCCAGGGCCTCGTGCCTACATACTGTACAACTGCTGGACCACTGAGCTGCGCCCCCAGCCCATTTTTTTTTTTTTTTACTTTTTGAGACAGGGTCTCCCTAAGTTACGCAGACTGCATCTCGTCTAGAACTTGCGATTCTCCTGCCTCTGCCTCCCCAGCCACTGGGATTACAGGCGTGCGCCACCATGCCCGGCACTATAGTAGATGATTTGATGCTCAAAATTTGGGTTTGGTGGGCAAAGTTAATGCTGACATTAAGGCGGACAAGCAGTAGGCATTTCTGGAGGAAACAGGCTCCATATACACTCAGATGCAAGTGAATTTTTCTGCATGGCAATATTTCTAATAAGTATTCCATTCTTATAGTGCTTCAATGAGTGAACACTTTTACATTTTTCACTCCCTAAGCTTCCAGCCAGATTTCTGAACATTGTTTCCAAAATTCTGACTTACTAATCTCGTCTAGAAGTTATAATTCTAGAACAAGGATATGGAGGTCTACTTGTATCTCTGGGCTAAGATACGATCAAGACTGGTCTGTTAGTGGCTCTTTGGATCAACGCTGGCTATGTACAAATAAGGTTGAGGGTCCTCCAGTTGCCAGAGAGGTGAGCCTCATATATTACAAGAATATCATATTACTTTGTATCTATTTCATCATCAGTCTGGGGTCTACGAGACAGAGTTCTTACTGGGAGTCAAAGTATTTTGCCACCAAATGTCACAAAGCAGTTTAGAGCGAAAACATAAAAATGTGAAACTAGGTATCAAGTATGGAAATATTGGCCATATTTTGCTCATATCATTAAACCAAAGAATGAATTAAGGATTTTAACTTCCCTTGCCCCCCAAAAGAATGTATGGCCAGAGTGAATAAAGTTCACAAAAACATTTTTTCACTTGCAGTTCTCTCTCTCTCTCTCTCTCTCTCTCTCTCTCTCTCTCTCTCTCTCTCTCTCTCTTTCTTTTCTTTCACATTTTAGGATTTTGAGTCCATATCCCTTGTAATGGTCCAGGAGTGAGCATTACTTCACTTTCATCTTTCTCCCTGTCCTTATTGTGATAAATTATCATTCTTATCTTGTCAGTAAATGTCTCTACACTTAAAACTACTTTAAAGATTATCCACATTTCAAAACATAGAAAATGTCAATGATTAGAAGCATTGAACTATCTGATGCTTCAGAATGGCAGCTGAAATTCATACAGTTTGCTTTCTACCCACTAGGTTAATATCACGTTTATATTCAAGACTTCAGTGAACAATGCCTCCACAAAGACAAATGAGGGCTAAAGAATATATATGCCCTAAAGATTTCAGATTTGGAATAATTATGACTCCATATCAAATTTCAGAACAAGAGCAGGTGTCAGAAGAAGACCGGGTGCTGATTGTGGATGAGACCATCAACTTCAGTTCAGACTGAAACAGAAGAAAATTAGAAAAAGTGTACAAGAGCCAAGTGCTACCCTAAGTATATCCCACATGAGTTTAGAGATCACCTCAAGAAGAGATTTAATGCATTAGCACAAATGATAGAAGACCAGGCAAATTGTGGCATGACATCAAAGATACCATTCATGAAGAAAGCAAAAGGTTATTAAAAAGACCAGAAAAAAAGACCAAACTACATGTCAAAAGAGACACTGAAACTTGCTTTTGAAAGTTGAACAGCTAAAATAAAAGGAAGACATGATGAAGTTAAGGAACTAAATAGAAGATTTCAAAAGGCAGCTCGAGAAGACAAAAACAAATATTATAATGACATATACAAAGAGCTGGAGACAGAATGCCAAAAGGGAAGAATATGCTCTGTGTTTCTCAAGCTTAAGGAAATGAAAAAATTCAAGCCTCGGGTGGCAATAGTGAAAGATTCTACAGGGAAAATATTAAACAATTCAGGAAACATCAAAAGATGGAAGGAATACAGAGTCACTGTTCAAAAAAGAATTGGTAGATGACCAAATAATCCAAGAGGTTGCACATGAAGAGAAACCAATGGTACTGAAGGACAAAGTGGAAGCTGCCTTGAAAGAATTGGTAAAACACAAGGCTCAAGGAATTGATGGGATACCAATAGAGATGTTTCAACAAACAGATGCAGCACTGGAGGTGCTAACATGTTTATGCCAACAGATTTGGAAAAGAGCTACTGGCCAACTGACTGGAAAAGATCCATATTTGTGCCTATTCCCAAAAAAGGGGATCCAACTGAAGGTGCAAACTATCGGACAATATCATTAATATCACACACCAGCAAAATTCTACTAAAGATCATTCAGAAGCCACTGCAGCAGTATATAGACAGGGAATTACCAGAAAATCAAGCGGGATTCAGAAGAAGGCGGGGAACCAGGGACATCATTGCTGATGTCAGGTGAATTATTAGCTGAAAGCAGAGAATATCAGAAAGATGTCTATCTATGTTTTATTGACTACACAAAGACATTTGACTGTGTGGATCATAACTAATTATGAATAAAACTTCAGAAAATGGGAATACCAGAGCACTTAATTGTGCTCATGAGGAATCTACATAAACCAGGAGGAAGTTGTTCAAATAGAACAAGGAAACACTGAGTGGTTTAAAGTTGAGAAAGGTGTGCATCAGGGCTGTATACTTTCACCATCTCTTCAATTTCTATGCTGAGCAAATAATCTGAGAAGCTGAACTTTATGAGGAAGAATGCAGCATCAGGATTGGAGGAAGACTCACTAATAATCTGTGTTATGCAGATGACACAACTCTGCTTGCTGAAAGCTAAGAGCATTTAAAACATTCACTGATGAAGATCAAGGATTTTAGCCTTCAATATGGGTTACGACTAAAGATCAACAAAACAAAAATCCTTACAACTGGATCAGTATGTAACTTCACAATAAATGGAGAAAAGATTGAGGCTGTACACAATTTTGCTTTACTTGGTTCTACAGTCAAGACCTGTGGAAGCAGCAGTGAAGAAATCAAAAGATGCATTGCTTTGGGAAAAGCTGTGGCAAAAGATCTCTTTAGAGTATTGAAAAGTAAAGATGCCACATTGAATACCAACATGTGCCTGACTCATGCCATGGTATTTTCAGTAGCATCATTTGGTTTTGAAAGCTGGACATTGATTAAGGGAGACAGTAGAAGAATTGATGCTTTTGAATTACAGTGCTGGAGACAATTATCGAAGATACCATGGACTGCCAAAAGAAACAACAGATCTATCCTAGAAGAAGTGCAACTAGAGTGCTCCTTGGAAGCAAGAATGGCCAGACTGTTTTACATACTTTGGACATGTAGTCAGGGAAGACTAGTCCCTGGAGAAAGACATCATATTTGGGAGAGTGGCAGGTCAATGAAAAAAAGGAAAACCCTCCACCAGATGGATTGACACAGTGTCTGCAACAATGGGCTTAAACATAAATAAGATCATGTGCCTGGCACAGAAACAGGGAGTGTTTCGTTCAGTTGTACATAGCATCACTATGAGTTGGGCTCAACTGGACAGCACCTAACAACAACAACAATAACTTATTTTTCTGGAATAAAATTCCAATATAAAACCATTTTATAGTTATGTGCATGTTACTGAAAAGATAGTTATAAACCATGGTAGGAAATCCTGGTAAAGTCCTCTTGGTATCTTTCCATGCTGCTTTTGGTCTACATCCAGTAGCAGCTCAGCATTGTGAGAGTTCAGGTCGCTTGCGTGGTGAGTCTGCACGCAATCACCCAACAGAAGCACCGCCTTGGATTTTTTGTGTGTGAGTGTTTACAGAAGCTCAGAAAGGAGATAGACTTTGGATTTGGGAAAGATTTATTAAGCCACACTTTCAGTTTGGTGTTCTCATCTGATCTTTAAATGCCAATGTTACTGTTCAATGAATTAAATAATACAGAATTTTCCTACCAAGATGATCAAGTAGTTGGAAAAAGAGCATTAAAATATAGCAGTTAGGTGCTGGGTCCAGGGCGCACACCTGTAATCCCAGTGGCTGGGGAGGCAGAGGGAGGAGGATCCCAAGTTCGAGATAAGAGGCAGTCTGCGTAACTTAGCAAAACTCTGTCTTTAAAAAAAAAAAAAAAGTAAAAAAATGGACTGATCATGCAGCTCAGTGGTCCAGCACTTGCAAAGCATGGAAGTGCCAGGCCCTGGGTTTAAACTCCAATACCACACACACACCACACACACACACACACACACACACACACACACACACACACACAAAGTCGATCTTGTTGTTACAGAAAACCTAAAAAAAGTTATCCATTGATTTAAAACACACACATACATGTCCTGTTAGAAAATTCCTAGTCTCAGAACTTTTTATGCTGATGGAAACTCTACCATATTTTGCTTCCCATTTGGAGATTCTTGAACTGTGATTTTTTTCTATCTTACTAATGATTATTTTGCATAATTTCCTGGACAAAAAATGCGACATGAAATTCAATCTCATTTAGAAAAAAAAAAAGCCCTTTCCTTGAAAGAGAATGGCATCAGGGACTAAATTTTATTTATCCTTAATAATAAGCAGCAGCACTCTGTTATCAGTGGAAAATGGATTTACAGGAAACAATGAGGAGCTACTTGCATTGCAAATTTTGCCTTCACTCGTTTTGATTTCAGCCTCACCCCCTCAACCCTAACACTCTCAGCTAGTCTGACCATTTTCAGCAGTCAACAAACTACATGACTCAGAAGAAATCACTAAAAAATCAGAATAATTTACCATGTCTAAAGAAATGTTTTATCAGTTTCATTTTATATACATACATATTTTATTTTTCTGAAGCTACTGCAAGACATTAAAGAACATGTCTGTGACCTGAGCTGTACTGGATAAAGAAATAGATGAAAGAAAAAAATCAGTCCTTCTCTGAGTTCAATAATAACATGATATAATTTTAGGAACATTTGTCTCTCTAATTTTCAGCTGCTGCCTTTCTGAAAACTGGACAGCTGGATGAAATAAGTACTTTTTTAATATTTGGCAACTTTTGCCTTTTCTTCACAGCACTCTTGGCATAGGCTTAGGCCCACTCATTCTGCTGTTTATTGTGTATAAATGTGTGGGGGGCTGATATGGGGTAGGGATCAAAGCATAGCAAGAGAAAGGTACAGGCTATGAAAATAAATGCAAATTCATTTCTACAAATATTCCCCAACCCAAATGGGCAAGTTACTGAAAGGCCATCTCCACCCTCAAATTCTATCAAAATAGTCACTGACAAAGGGAAGAAGATAGATGGTATAAAACGGAAATAAGAAGAAAAAAACCTGATGAAAATTAAAGATATAACGTTTAGTATGGTTAGGGTAGTATTGCTTTGAAGAATTCGGTGTTGACAATCATTCAGATGTACCTTGCAGAAATTATTGGACTATGATTAAACATGTAAGCATATTAATGTCAAAGTGAAAAAGCCCTAACATTAAGGTCAATACAATTATTAGAGTTATTTTATTAATTTCTTCCATTAGAATATATTAATGTAAGTCCTCAATTTTTGAAAGAGTTCAGAAAATCCAAGTAATTACATGTAAGTAATTACATGAATCTTTTAAATAAATGAAGCTGATGTATATATACTGTGCTATTTGAATAATTACTGAGAGGACCTATGTTGCTCTAAAATAGTATTTCAATTGCATAGCTTCTTTTAGATTACATAAATGAAATTTAAATTGCAAAATTATTACACATACACATATGTATGTATACATACATATGTGTATATATATATGTATGTATGCAAATATATATATATATACTTATATACATATATATATATACATATATATATATATGTATATATATTTGTTGTTAGGTGCCATAGAGTCAAGTCTGACTCATAGCGACCCTCATAGGGTTTTCAATGGCTGATTGTTTCGGGATTGCCTTGGGAGTGGGTTGCCATGTCCTTCTCCCATTTTGCGGTGCTGGGAATCAAACTTGGGACCTCAGAGACTGCAGAGTAGCGCTCTACCAACTGAGCTAAATCCCAGCTCATATATTTTTTTACATATATATATAACATGTAAAAATATATACATATATAAAATACACACACACACACACACGCACACACACACACACATATATATATACATATCTCAACCCTCTGGCTTATTTTTGTTTTATTGCTACTCTTGCCACAAACCTGAGAAGGACGCTAGCGGTAATGTAATATTTGGAGATAAATAGATGTCAGAATTGGTAAGCATATTTTAAAAGGAATAAATATTGGTATATATAAATAATAATACTGATTATTTTATGATAGATTTTTTCTATATTAATAAATATGTAATCTGCTTTAAAGATGATATTAAAATTTACATAAGTTATCAGCAAATTTAGCTAACAAATTAAGCACCCCAAATCTCCTGCTTTGGGGGGTTTCACATGTATTTATTGCTTATGCTATGTGTAATTATTATAAGACTTATCCACATGCGATCAAACTAAGCCCAAGGATAGGTGTGCAGTCAGCATGCAGCAGAAGTAGCCACTGGACAAAGGCAATGCTTCCTGCCCCACGAACCTCACAATTCTGCCTTTCCTTTGCTGTAGACTAGCCAGTCAGGAAGGGTAGACTATATCTACTTATCCACTGTTTTATCCCCAACTCCTAGCAACTAATCACACAAAGCCCAGTAATCATTTTTGAAAGGATACAGTAATGGGGAAAAAAAGAAATCAGGTGCATAGGGGAAAGGGGAAATTACAGATTTTGCGCTACAGAAATTGAGTTTCTTATTTGCCCAAAACAAAACAAAGTAAAACAAAAGAAAAGCAAACAAAGCAAAACAAAACACGGTTTCTTCAAGGAGTGAATGCCTTCCACGACATTAAAATATAAAACTATAAACAAAAACAGACATTTTGAAGCATTTGCAGAGCATGCCAGCTGGAGAGAACAGTCTACTCTGCCTTAGTTTCCACATCCAGATAGGGTAAACTTTGTAACCTGAGTTGTGTCTTTGGTATTACCTGAATAGCTAACTCATAATCCCTCTTTTTCATTTATGTTTGTAGGGAAGAAGGTAATTGGGAATTACCCAGTTAGGACTCAATTCACTAAACATTTTCTGACTGTTGAAAGAGAAAATTCGGTGATGGGATAAATAACCCTTCTATTTTTACCCAGCAGGCTGGGATTTAGCTCAGTTGGTAGACCGCTGCTCTGCAGTCTCTGAGGTCCCGAGTTCGATTCCCAGCACCGCAAAATGGGAGAAGGACCTGGCAACCCACTCCCAAGGCAATCCCAAAACAGTCAGCCATTGAAAACCCTATGAGGGTCGCTATGAGTTGGACTCATCGACAGCACCTAACAACAATAACATTTTTACCCTGGCCAACACTGTTTTACTCTATAGATATCTACCACCAGAAGTATAAAGAAGCCATTATCGTTCTTAGGATAAAACTGTTTTCTCTCCATTTAAAATCAAAGTGCATTTAGAAATGTTGGGATCTGTCAGTGATTCATTAGCTCCATTTTGTTTACTTCCGAATGATTTCCTGCTGTTCATATAGACAGGCCACCCATGTACGAGAGCATCATCGCTCTGCTTCTGCCCACAGTGCACACAAGAACCTACGAAGGTGCCTGTCTGAGAGAGGTGACCTGCAGTCTCCAGATCCCCCAAAACCGCAGCAGTCATTCAAGTAGAAATGATCCTGGAGGTGTTTTCAAAGTCAAGCTCCTGAGCCAATTTTAGAGCCGCCCTCATCCCCACCACACACACAGGAAAGGGGGGGGGAGTGATCATGAGTTACAGCAGCTGACCACATCAGTTCCCATGTTAAGCACTGTGTGCCCAATTCTGCCTGGTCACTGTACCTGAAAGCGAGGGAAGCCCATCCCCCACCCCACAGGGTCCTGGGATGGGCCTACAGATAGCAGCACCTGGTTCACTTGTCACCTGTTGGTGGCAGATGGGAGGGGCATCTAAGGCACAGTAGCAGGGAAATCAGGTCAGTTTCCCTCCTGCGGAACTCCACAGGTCACATCTGACCAGCTCTCTGTGCCTTGACCTAGACCTTGCCTACTCCACGGTGTGCAGAAGCAATGGAAACCCCTGTGCTGGCAGCTAGCAGGGCCGACACAGTAAGCAGCCTGTAGGTATTTTAGACCAGGAGGAGGAACCTTGGCATTCCAAATGCCTTTGCAACAGAGTGAAGGCTAAAAAGAACACACTACGTTTCTTAAGGAGCTGGGATTTAGCTCAGTTGGTAGTGCGCCGCTCTGCAGGCTCAGAGGTCCCAAGTTCAAGTCCCAGCACCGCAAAAACAGGAGAAGGACATGGCAATCCGCTCCCCAAACAGTCAGCCATTGAAAACCCTATGAGGGTCGCTATGAGTTGGATACCGACTCGACGGCACCTAACAACAGCGACAAGTTTCTTAAAAATGTCTTCTTCCACTTGCGGCTTAGGAAGAAGCATTGTTATCTCCCTTGAGCTCAAAACAGAAAACAAAAAAATGTAAACATATAACATCAGTGTGGAAACTAATAGAGGATCCTCCCCCAACACACATAGACACACAAGACGGGGAACACTGGTGGTAAGTGACTGTACTATGCGATCCCAAAGCATACACATGACAAACTTCACTGTCTCCTGAGTGTTGTGTGCACGTGGGACAACATCCGGGTGCAGCGACATCTCTGCACGCTCACGGTGGTATGAGCACAGCTGGAATTGATCAGCAGTTCCTTTCCCCGGGCTCTTTAGAGTCACAGTTCCTTCCTCATCTAGCAGCTCTTCAAGTGGCTTTTATTTATTTTTATATTTTTGGTTGACAGTTCACTATGTGTCACAGTGAATAATCAGAGAGGAACAAAGCCAGTTGACTGTGTGTTGACTATACTTCCGCTCAGATCCCATTTTGGTTTAAACAGCATGACTTATTTACAGAAGTGGTATTTTTTCTGTTCAGGTAGGGAAGCAGGTAGCATGCCTATGTCATCATTGTGACCTTCAGGGCCACCAGCAGAGAGCCTAGCACGTGGCTGGAACTTGTTGTTTTTTTTTTCTTTCTTTTCCTTTTTTTTTTTTTTTTTTTTTTTTTTTTTTTTTTTTTTTTTTTTTTTTTTCTTTTTTTTTTTTTTTTTTTTGCTATTACTTTGTGAGTGTGTATGTGTTTGGGTGCGTGGAGGCATGTGCACACACTTGCGTGTTTTTGTGTGTGACTAAGAGACTGCTCAATGCTCATAGTGAGAAAAGGAAGTTTGCATTGGGAGATGCAGGAAGATACTCCCATTTTTTTTATTGGCTATGATTTTCATTTTTGAATTGTGGTGCTGGGGACGTCTATTGAATATGCCATGGACTGGCAAAAGAATCAATAAATCTGTCCTAGAAGAAGGGCAACCAGAGTGCCCCTTGGAAGCAAGGATGGCCAGACTGCATCTTACATATTTTGGACATGTAGTCAGGAGAGATCAATGCCTGGAGAAAGATATCATGTTTGGGAGATTGGCAGGTCAATGGAAAAGAGGAAAACCCTCCACCAGATGGACTGACACAGTGTCTGCAACAATGGGCTTAAATATAAATAAGGGGTAGCTTTAGTTGTTCCGTGAGGAGGGAAAGAGAATAAATAACTCAGGATGTGTTCAGTACCGTGAGCTCCTACATTCTAGGAACTTCCTTGAAAGCAAGTTTTCATGCATCAACCATGGCAACTGAGGTGAGCAACCCTGGATAGTTAAGTTCCAGGATTTCTCCCCTGCTTCCCTCTGCTCCATACCTGCCTTTCTCCAAAGCTTACGCAAAATGAATCCTTCTGCCCCCGCGAGCAGTAGATGGTAGTAAGTACCCCGAGTGAGGCCACACCCAGATATTTCCAGATTAGTCTGTAAATACCGACTTTTTGTTAGCTTGGGAAAGCACTTGCATAGCTTGCTTTCATTTTCATATTTGCTGTCCCTGACCTATTCAAGGACGTGAAGAAGGCCATCCCGTGTGATGTCCTGTAACAGACAGATCAGAGCCAAGTCTTTTGCAAGTGACTGATTGAACTAGCACTAGAGATAATTAAGGGCTGGGATTTAGCTCAGTTGGTAGAGCGCCGCCCTGCAGTCTCTGAGGTCCCGAGTTCGATTCCCAGCACCGCAGAATGGGAGAAGGACATGGCAACCCACTCCCAAGGCAATCCCAAAATAGTCAGCCATTGAAAACCCTATGAGGGTCGCTATGAGTCGGACTCCACTCAACGGCACCTAATAATAACAACATCACGGAGAAGGACCTGGCAACCCAAGAGAAGGATGTGGCAACCCACTCCCAAGGCAATCCCGAAGCAATCAGCCATTGAAAACCCTATGAGTCTGACACGACTCAACGGCACCTAACAATAACAACAGAGATAATTAAATACGAAACTCATGATGGAGAGGTTTCCTCACAAATAAAAGCACGAAGACATAGAAAGCTTTGAACAGGACATGCTGCACAGCCCAAGGATTAATTCAATTAGCATTCCATAAATGTTCTGTGGAAACTGAATTACCTCCCATCGCACAGCTTGAGATAACGACCTGCCATCCATCATCACTGGGAAAATCATGGGCTCCCCAGCCCAGCTCACAGTGAGGTAATTATGCCGAGCTAATAGGAGATGTCAAGGAATAAATTTATTCTACAACACTAATTTTTGTACATATTTTAAGCCTGATATTTAAATGTGGTACAGCCCTATCCAGGAAAAAAAAAATGACAATGAAGACACAAGAAAGCAACATGAATCTCTTCAATTTTTTCCCACTCTTCAGCCCAGTCTACTCTTTTGTAATTCCTGTGGATTATTTATATCGGGAAAGTCTCTTTAAAATTGCATTAAGCAGTGATTCACATTTACTTCTCCGCTAAGAAGGACTTATGAATCCTCATTAGGTGCAAAGAGATTGGTAGGGAAGGGAGAAGAGTGATATAGAAAAAAAATCTCATGGTCCCCTTAAAATTAGGTCCTGTCTTTTGATATCTGGGGCCATGGAAGTCTTTGGGGATGTTTTCTCTCTCACCTTACAACCACTCCTCTGACTTGGTTGATGTCTCCTGACATGGCCACCGTTGGGAATGAGTGTGGCAGAGGTCAAGAGGTCACTGGTTGCTGGAGAAAACATCTGTGTGGCCTCCTAGGCACTGGATCAAACCAGCTGGCAGTAGAACGTTTTATTTGCAGGACAGGCCTCCAGAGAGAACACAGCAGTCAATCAAGCGCATCATCTACTAAAGCTATGCAAGTTAATTAGTAGACTACTGAAACATGGAGAGCATCACTAGTCTTTCCTTAAATAGGAAAAATTGGCTCTGTTAAGTGTACCTGAGGAAAACCTAATAAGGGTGTCACACATCTATAAAACAAGGATTGTGGATAGCCAGCGCAGTGCAATGACAGCGCCATTGTGTTTCATGACATCCTCAAGAACCTATCCATTAGGAAACAATTTGAAAACAGAATTAATGTTGCATAATTCTCCTTTTCATTATGGGCTATGGTTTTGAAGATTCTGTAAAGTTGAAATTTTTAGGAAATTAATAGTAAGCGAGAAATAGAAGAAAAGCAAACTGTATTTATGTGCATATTCTAATTGTTATTGTTGTTAGGTGTCTTCAAGTCGGGTCAGAGTCATAGCAACACTATGCACAACAGAATGAAACGCTCCCCATCACTGCCATGCCCGGCACTACTGTCAGTGCTTCTCTGCTATTCATAGGGTTCACAATGGTGGATTGTTTCAGGAGTGGGTTGCCAGGTCCTTCTCCCAAGACTACACCATTGGTGGTCCCAGGTGGTCTCCCATCTAAGGACTAACCAGGCCGATCCTGCTTAGCTTCTGAGGGCAGCTAGGGTGCTATGACTACAGACATTCTAACTGATAATGATACTATTATTGTGGTAAAAAGATACTCTCATTTTGCAAAGACCTAATGAGCATGGGGATGGGGGACTGGGATTTAACTCAGTTGGTAGAGCGAGGCTCTGCAGTCTCTGAGGTCCCAGGTTCAATTCCCAGTACCAGAAAAATGGGAGAAGGATGTGGCAATCCACTCCAAAGGCAATCCCCAAACAATCAGCCATTGCAAATTCTACGAGGGTCATTATGAGTTGCAGATGACTTGACAGCCCCTTAAAACAACAACGAGCATGGGTACAATTGAAGGTAAATTTAGTTCAACTAAATGGAAACTATGCTTTTTTAAGATAAGTATATTTCAGATATTTTGGAAATAAAAATCAAAGACATCATTTAACATCAATTTAGAATTTTAATTTATAAATTTTTGGATATTTATATATAATTCACTTTAATGTATGAAAATGTAAATAAATCACTTCATCTAAATTAACAAAATAAATATCCTTCCCACACTTATGATCCTAAATGTCAGTTTGAATGATTCCTGTTCATTGCAAAACAGATTTTGTTGGTGTTACATGTATGGACTCACAGTCTGATGGCAGTCAAATTTTACATAGGAAACCATTGTGGTATTTTATTCTTGAAGGAGGATTTTCACTTGTGTTTTGAGGTGAAGATGGATTGTAGTTACTTTTTTCATAGCTTGCTCATAAACTTTCATAACTTTCATACTTTTTGCATACTTGCCCATAAAATTCACTTATCAGTTCCTTTTTAAAAATGTTTAAAGCAAAACTATTCTAAAGAAACATGACTTTCAAGATTAAAAGATATTTGTTTCATTTAGGTTTTTAGTATAGAATTTAATATCTCATACCATGGTTAAACCACAATTTCTGCTGTTGTTGTTAGGTGCTGCGGAGCCGGTGTCCAACTTATAGTGACCCGACATACAATAGGTGAAACACTATTGTCAGTCTTTCTCTGCTATTCATAGGGCTTTCAATGGCTGATTGGTTTTTGGGAGTGGGCTGATGGGTCCTTCTCCCAAGCCTATAGCACCTGGTGTTCCCAAGCCGTCTCCCACCCATGTACTAGCCAGGCCTGACCCTGTTTAGCTTCTGAGATCTGATGGGATCGGATGGTACTGTGGTACAGCTGCAGGCAAACCACAATTACTCACGTCAAATTCTCAATATCACTAGCTTTAGAAATGTATCATAATCTGTTTCACTTAGCAAATGATGTGGGTTTATTATAGAAAATCTAAAAACATTTTATTTTCAAAAATTGTGCAAGATATCACGTTACTCAGCCTTTTGCCCTCTTCCTTCTATGAAAACTTCTCTTGACCATGTTCCTCTACGTTACCAAATGGAACGATGGACTCTCGATGACCCTCTTTTCACAACTGATCCCTCCCTTCCTCGTATACTTTCTTCGTGTGGCTACTGCAGCTCACTGTCCCTTTTCTTCTCCTACCACCTTGGGGGACCCCTGCTCATCTTCCCCCACTGGTTCTCCGAGCGTCAAACTTCTTCCAGCTGGAGGAACCCAGGCTCTGTCCTTGCTCTTCTCTCTGCTCACTCCTGTTCCTGCCAATGTCACAGGTCAAGGTATTATCAATCCGCTGGTGACTCCCACATGCTAATGACTCAGGACCAGTGCCTCAGAGCTCCAGTCTTCTGGTTTTCAAGACAACTCTAAGAATCTTCCTGTACACTTCTTTTTCCCACATACAGCCAATCTGTCCACATATCTACCATGTAGGTTCCACCGCCCAGTTAAGATTCACCACCCAACCGCTGCTCGCCACCTTCTACCACATTGCCACGTCTCACGTGAGTATCACATCCACTCTAAACCCACTTCTGTGGACACTCCTTCTCCCCTCTCTCAGTCCATTTTCAACACAGGACTGATTTATCAGGTCATGTCCTCCTTCTACACAAAACCCTCCACTGTTTCCGTTCCCTACAGAGGAACAGCCAACACCATTCTGAAGATGCCGTGCAAGGTCTTGGTCTGCACTGCCCACCACCAATTTGTCTGCAATTTTTTTTTGCTATGAAACATAGGAAATGATTCTTTCCTCCTCCACTCACCTCTAATTCATGCTCGTTTTATCTACTTTGGCTGTAAATACAAACACAAGAGGATGGTTCCCCTTGCTGCCTTTGATGTGGTTGTAAGACTCCATGACTCTTTTTTCTATACTATATTCTTTTATTCCCACATCATGCCACATATTCAGCCTTGTTTAACTTCACCTAAGCATATCTTTCTGTAAGCAATACTGCAGTTTTCCAAGGGCATCTTCAATTAGAGATGTCTCTGCCAAGGTTTTTTTGTCCCATTTCTTTGCATCCCACAGGAGCTTCTTAGTTTCACCTCCTGATGCTACATATTCCTCAAGACCAAGTGGAACAATGGTGGGAGAGTGAAACAGGAAGCAAAGAGAAGACGCCAACATTTCCAACAGAAAGCACGGGCCTTAGCACCAGACATAGGATGGTTGCTGTCATAGGATAAATGTAACTCTGACGTCCCTGAAGGTTGTAAAGGAGAAATTTGGCTAGGTATGCCATTTTAATTATCTGAACATAGAAAGACACATGGGTAGTCCCAGTTCGTCTTCTTCCTATGCTTTTCACTGCTTTGCTCCTTGTAATATAACAAGGGGAGAAGGATGTGGCAACCCACTCCCAAGGCAATCCTGAAACAATTAGCCATTGAGAACCCTATGAGGGTAGCCATAAACCGGAGACAACTCGACGGTAACTTCCGGTTCCAGTTCCAATAAAACAAGAGAATTATCTTAATAAGCAGCCAATGAAATTTATTCTTAGCTCTAAGTTTGTTGAAATATTTCTAGAGACATTAGACAACAGATGGCCTTCATTATCACTATCATGGTAGAGCATTTTCTTAAACAATAGTTTGTTTTTCACAATATGATCACTGTTAATATTATAACTGACAGCTTCCATTTTGGATTTGGCTGCAATAAAGCTGGAAGACACATTTAAGGATTCTTTATATCAAATACATAGTATTTCATAGAAGAATTCCCCAGAAAACATATCTCTTCCTGCCCCTCACAAGCAGTAAGTTTTAAGAATAACTTACTGTTGGATATTTTACTGTTACTAATGGAAACATCTTGATCTCCTGCATTAATTTCCCTATTGGTTTATATCTTATCTCATCTTGCCATGTTGATTGTGTCTTGCTAGTTTTTCTTGAATATTTAAAAACATTTTACAATAAAGAAATGTAGAGATACTAAATCATAGAAGCCATTAAACCATTTTAAATTGGTAAGTAACTGTACTTCTACAATTTTTAGATTTCTATAGCCATTGAAAACCCTATGACGGTCGCTATGAGTCGGATACCGACTTGACAGCACCTAACAACAACAAAAACATAGTGTTATCTTGAGGCTAGTTCTCCATCTACTTATGTTGATCAATAAATGCAGTTTCAGCTTTAAGATAGATACCAAGCACTTCATTGTATTTCATTGTTCTCAATTACTATAAAGAATATTTTTACTTGTGAGTCAAATACATATTTTTGGAGAACCTCCCCACCACACAATAAAATCATTGATAAACCCTGAATATTGTTGTTGTTGTTGTTGCTGCTGTTGTTGGGTGCCATCAAGTCAGTGTCTGACTCATAGCGACCCTACATAAAACAGATGAAACGCTGTTGTAAGTGCTTCTCTGCTATTCATAGGGTTTTTAATGGCTGATTGTTTTTTGGGAGTGGGTTGCTGGGTCCTTCTCCCAAGCCTGCAGTATCTGGTGTTCCCAGGTGGTCTCCCATCCAAGTACTAATCAGGGTCAACCCTGCTTAGCTTCTGAGACCTCACAGGATTGGACGCCACAATGGCATGGCTGCAGGCTCTGAAAATATTAGTATCTGTTTAATTCACCGGATTACAGTATAGGGTAAGATCCCTTTAACCTTCTCTCTTCAAAAACTTCTTTTGTCACATTATCAAAAACCTGTAGCCATACTATCATGACATCTGATCTCCTCAGATCTTGGAAGTTAAGCAGGTTAGGGACCATTTAGTACTTGGATAGGACACCACTTGGGAATACTGGGTGCTGTAGGCTTGGGAGAAGGACCCCCCAGCCCACTCTTGAAACAATCAGTCATTGAAAACCCTATGAATAGCAGAGAAGCACTGACATATTGCTGGGCATGGCACAGTGTCAGACAGTGTTTTGTTTTGTTGTACATAGGGTGCCTATGAGTTGGACCTAACTCAACAGCACCTAACAACAACAATTATTAAAAGACTCTCCCCAGCTGTGGAAGTCCAATGTTTAAATAGAAGTCAAAAGGAAAGGAGTCTCCAATATCAACACTATTTTTTGTTACTTAGGATTAGGTACAGATTTTCATTTTATTTATTTACTTTACTTAATAGTTTGGGTTTCCATTTCCTTCTGAGTAAGTGAAGATTTAAACTAGATAATTTCTAAGATTCTTAAAGCATACCTGAAGGTAGATAAGTGGTATAAAGTAGAGTGAAATAATGTTCTAACCTCCACAGAAAATTTCAAAGTTTAAAAATTAACTTCAATTCTTCTACTTTCTTTTCAGACACACACACACAAAAAAACAAGGTCAACCATTAGAAACAATGTTAAATTGTATAATTTCTAAAGCAGTCATAAGTAAGATTCTCACAGAAAATGTAGGGTCATAAAGTTAGTTATTTGACTGTGAAAGAATCAGGTAACAAAATCACTACAAAATCATAGAAGAGAATCTAAATTTCTTTTTAAAAAAATCTCCTCTATGTAAAGGAAAATATTTTCCTCTTTTTTTGTGATGGCAATAGATAAATGAGACACTTTTTGTTACACATTTATCTCTATATCACATATTCACATCCAATTTAACTAACATACTGGCTATTATAAAAATATATAAACATAGGGACACTTGAATCTGTTATTATTTTTGAGTAAGAATAGCAAATCACATACTTAATTGAAAACACATCAGTATTTCAAATAGTTTCTCAATTACCTTCACGTCAGTACTTTTGAAAATTATTGGAGGGTAAGAAAGCACAGTGTATCACTGAACAATCCAGCAGATAAAAATAAAACAGATGTTTCATCTTGTCTACCCAAAGAAAGGGCTGGGATTTAGCTCAGTTGGTAGAGCACTGTGCTGCAGTCTCTGAGGTCCTGAGTTCAATTCCCAGCACCGCAGAAATGGGAGAAGGACCTGGCAATCCACTCCCAAGGCAATCCCAAGACAGCCAGACATTGAAAACCCTATGAACAGCAGAGAAGCACTGACAATAGTGTTTTGCCTGTTACACAGGGTAGCTATAAGTCGGATACAGACTCGAAGGCACCTAACAACAACAACAACAAATCACTATATTAACTTGGTCTGTGCTTCAAATACCTGGGCAGACTTATGATTTGGGTGCCAGGGTTTAGCTCAGTTGGTAGAGTGCTACTCTGCAGTCTCTGAGGTCCCAAGTTTGATTCCCAGCACCGCAAAAATGGGAGAAAGAGGCGGCAATCCATTCCCAAGGCAATCCTGAAACAATCAGCCATTGAAAACCCTATGAGGTTCGCTATGAGTCAGACATGACTTCATGGCATCTAATGACAACAACAACAGCAAATAATTAAAGTTGCCTGTTTGCTTTCCATTTACAAAAGGGACCTGTGATATTCATGACAAGTGATTAAATCATTTGGGGCCTCTGAGCCCATGATGGCAACCATTTCCTTTCCCCAGCCTAGAACTTACACAGCTGGGGACAGGGACAGCAGGAGGAAGTCCGTGCTGTGGCGTCTGCGATGTGTCCATGTGGAGCCCAGGCCTCTGCCCTATAAGACTGCAGCACGAAACACTCTGCTATAACCCTAACAGCTTCTCATTTATAAGTTAGCCATGGCTCCTCGCCTACCTCAGAGGAATAGTCTGAAATATAATGAGATCAGGTTCAGAGGATGCTATGGGCTTCTTGGAAGGCAGACCATAAACAGCATATTAAATGTTGGAATGATATCCTGAGTTTTTACTTTCTAATAACAAATAAAAAAATAAAAGCATTGGTAGCTTAAAAATCACTAAACCTAGCTGGGCACAGTGGCGCATGCCTGTAATCCCAGCAGCTCAGAAGGCGGAAGCAGGAAGATCGCAAGTTCAAGAACAGAGGCAGTCTACATAACTTATTGAGACCCTGTCTTAAAAAGTAAAATATGGGCTGGGGTGCAGCTCAGTGGTCCAGCACTTGTAGAACATGCAAGTGGGAGGCCCTGGGTCCAACCCCCAGTACCGCCCAAAAAAGAAAGAAAAAATCACTAGACCTTACTAAGAAAAAATTTTGATTTTTATTTGCTTTTAATTTTTAGAAAACACAACTGTGGTACCAATATTAATCTTGTTTTTGTAGGTTTGTGTTCATATTCTCACCTATACAATCAAAATTCAATGAGTATTTATTTATATGCTAAACTGTATCCATTGGGAGAAGAGTCTGGCAACCCACTCCCAAAAATCAATCCGCCATTGAAAACCCTATGAATAGCAGAGAAGCAGTCACAATAGTGTTTCGCCTATTGTACACAAGGTCACTGAGTCAGACAATGACTCAAAGGCATCCAACAACAACAACAACAACAACAACAACAACCTATTGCCAAGAGATACACAGAAGAATGGAAGAAAGTCAGAAACAATCCAACTCTAGTCTTCAGGATAGATTCAATATAATTAGACAACAACAGAGAAAGCTTTTGATATACGTAAGTTATGCATATGAAAACATTTTTTCAAGTAATAGCCATTAATCAAAAGTTACTTTCAATACTCATTATGTAAAAGTTTGAGCAGACTTGTAAAAAAATGCATAAAAACTAGAACACAAGAAACTTGGAATGCTACTTTCAAACTGCTTTCCACCTAGCTGCCTCTGTCCTATCTTAAATCCAAATAAAACAGTTCAGAGGAGTCCATGGGATTGCCAACACAGGGCAATAACGGAGCAAATCAATCCAGTTCCCTATCAGTGGGCCCAGGGGCCTGCCGGAAGTATGAGCTTCCCTGACGGAGCACGGAACTGGTGCATGAACAATGGAACGTCTGTTTTACAGCAGGTTCACAGGCAGAGCCTGCGAGAGCTCAGCATGGACGTCCAGCAACACAGCCACATCTTTCAGAGACGAGCGTGTTTCCTCCTGTGTTTCCTTGCAGTACTGCTTTCTCCCAATGGTCATGGGTTCAAAGTAGAACCCAGACACTGAGAGAGCAAGTCTTACCTTGTTGATGGGGAGTAACTGCGAGAGGGAAAATGGAAGTGTGTTGGGACACAGCCCAAGTCGGAACAAAGCTAGATGCAAGCTGAGAATCACGTGCACACTGAGCCCCGCTTCCCAGATCTGCACACTTTCATTGCTCATTGAGGTCATAGACTCGTGCAGACTCAGCCCTGCAAATGCCCACGAATGAAAGCTGGACTAAGCTCAAGTGATGCTTGGAATTATTTGCCTTCACCTTGTGATGTTCAAGGAATCACAGAAAATGCCAAGTAGTGGACTTAAATCCTCGTTTAGAAAACCAGTCATTTGAATATCATCATCTATTGGTGCACAGTGGTTAGTTTATGCTTCTGGTTCAGTCACTCATTGGCATTGCTCAAAAGTTTTAGCAAATCTAAGAGCATCTCAGGGTAACTTGCTGGTTGGCAAAAAGGCGAAACCATTATATAGAAGAGCAATTTGAGAAAGGCATCAATGAGGTGAAATTAAATACAATCTTCTTGTTCTTGTTGTTAGGTGCCATCAACTCTGGTCCAACACTTAGCTGACCCTCATAGGGTTTTCAATGGCTGATTGTTTGGGGATTGCTTCAGGAGTGGCTTGCCATGTCCTTCTCCTATTTTTGTGGTGCTGGGGATCGAACTTGAGTCCGCAAGGAGTACAGATCAGCACTCTACCAACTGAGATAAACCCCAGCCCAAATACAATCTTACTGATGAGTAAAATCATCACGTCCCCAGACATAGTCTCTTACATACACATACACACACTTTAACACACAATCACATATGCTCACAAGAACACAGGGCGCATCATTTGTTGTTGTTAAGTGCTGTCAAGTCAAATTGACTCGTAGTGACCTTCCTAAGGTCTTTATTGGCTGATTGTTTCAGGATTGCATTGGGAGCAGATTGTCACATCGTTCTCCCATTTGTATGGTGCAGGGGATCAAATCCAGATCCCCAAGGTTGAGAGCAGCACTTTACCCACTGAGTAAACCTCAGCCCATGGAAACATCATCGTCTCTCATTTATCCTCCATTCTCCAGAAAAGTAAACATGAGGTAAAAGACATAAGATCTCCAAGAAAGATGTGCTGGAATCCTCCCTCCATGATTCTATTTACTCATGGAACACAGTGACAATGCTAACGAGTTGATGCAGACAGAAGTGGCTAGCCCAGATCCTGATGCGACGGACGTGGTAGCTCACTGTCATTTTGCTGCTGTTTTGGGATTCTTCACCAGCATTACCATATTCCTGTAGTTGGTCACCATCTCTTCCCAACTATGTGCCCAGCTCTGCTTAACATTCTCTATAATTCTGATGCATCTGTCCTTATGGGCTGAGGGACAGTCATGGCACAGTGTGGCTCATATTGAGATTACAGTCTAAAAACCATCAGTCCTTCTTAAAGAATTATTGTTAAGCAAGGTCCCCTGTACTTGCTGAAGAATCAGACCCTGTGCTGATGGTTTGAAAATGTGGAATGAGGTTTCAGTCTACATAGCCAGTCAAGGTATTTTGGGGTCTTGATTCTGTTGTCTTCCCACTGCTTCATGCTCTCCAGTATTTTCCAGGAAGATATACTCAGGATTAATCTCCAACACTGGCAATTTGTATCACTTTGAATCAATTTTGAATCTCAGACTTGTATCTTCCTTATCACTAATAGCAACTGACTAATTAATGTCTATACAACTCAAGAAAAACATGTAGTCACTCAAATTTTACAAAATTACTTTAAAAGACCAAAAGCCTTAAAGAATAAGTGTTTAAAATAGCAAAGGGACCTTGAAAAAATGAGGGAGAATTTGGTTTAATCTTGTGAAATTATGATAATTAAAATTGGCAAATAAATAGGCAAAAGAGATCAAGGATATAGAATAGAGATCATAGAAACAGACTGAATGGCACAGAAATTTTTTTCTGCATGGTAAATGTACAGTCAAAAGCAGAAGAGAAAAATGCATCATTCAAAAGTTGGTCCTGGGAAACCAAGACAAGAATATGAAGATAAAGAACTCCCAGATCTTTCTCTCACAATCACGCTCTTCAAGCTTCATTACAATTTTTAATGTCAAAATTATTAGGAGAAAACAAATGTTCACAATTTATAGAAGTTGTAAGGGGAAGACCTTTGGGATCCAATATCAAAGGTCAGAGCCATTAAGCAAAAGACCGATTAGCACTAATAATGAAAAGTTTAAAACTTTTATATAACAAGCATACTTTAAAAAGTTAAAAAGGAAATGAAATTTTTGCCTCATAGATGTAAATAAAAGACTTGCTGCTTTTGAAAAAAATTAAATATGGTATTATATAAGAACAGAAATTCACAAAAATATAATGGTTGTTGTTGTTAGGCGCCCTCGAGTCGGTATCCGACTCACAGCGACCCTCATTTGGTTTTCAATGGCTGACTATTTCGGGATTGCCTTGGGAGTGGATTGCCAGACACTTCTCCCATTTTTGCGGAGCTGGGAATTGAACTCAGGTCCTCAGAGACTGCAGCGCAGTGCTCTAGCAACTGAGCTAAATCCCAGCCTAACAGCAAATCATTACGTGAAGAATGTGTAACAGTAGCTCAGTAAGTACACAATGCAAGCGAATGTGATGGGACATTTTGTTCTCAAGATCATCACCTGCCTATAAGGTTATACATCAAGTTAGCATTTTCATTCCTGTGTGATAGGAAAGCTATGTTTTCTCCATATAACTTTCTGAGCTTTTGTTTTTCAATAAACAATGATTTTTGTAATAAAAACTTGAGAATTCTTTACTTCTATTTCAAGGCAAAATTGCTTTGCAAATATCTACCTCATTCATTCGTGACAAATAAAGTCAGATAAAACTTGTGATGGCCCTAAAGTGCTCCCTGGAAAAGTGGGAGTTCAGACAATGGGAGCCCTTCTTCCTGTCATCCTGTGCATGCTGGTCACCACATGGGCAAGCACTCATCAGGAAATATGCTTCAGAGTCTGGTCTCCAGCTATGACTCACCCTGGAGTGTCACCCAGCCTACTTCTCTCTAATATGTCCATGGGTTTCGTGGGACTGTCCCACATAGCTTACTGAAATACAGGACAATTTCTTAATATAGTTGTTATACTTTCAACCCATTAACATCTTACATAATTGCTGAGCCCTTTACCTTTCAGAAACAGATATACATGTACTGACCTTAACATGTATTGTCCTCGAAGGAAAATGTCAGGTCTGGTCTCACGTTAGAACCCAGCACAATGTAGGGCATGAAGTAGATGCTGGGTAAAAACACAGTCCTAGTGTTAACTATGGTTGTTGTTGTTGTTGTTGTTAGGTGCCATCAAGTGGTATCCAACTCATCATAGTGACCCTCATAGAGTTTTCAATGGCTGACTGTTTTGGGATTGCCTTGGGAGTGGATTGCCAGGTCCTTCTCTCATTTTTCAGTGCTGGGAATAGAACCTGGGACCTCAGAAACTGCAGAGCGGCACTCTACCAACTCATCATCCTCATGACCATCTATAGAAAAGAAAACTGATGCCCAAATATGATACTAGGCACAGAAATGCACTGCTGCCCTCCTGGGAAAATTGCCCTGAAATGAAGATGGTCAGTTGTTACCCTCTTAAAATATACAATTCTTTTACATCATTTTTCGAATTATTTCCAATGTTGTTATTAGGTGCCGTCATCTTGAGTCCAACTCATAGTGACCCTCACAGGGTTTTCAATGGCTGGTTGTTTTGGGATTGCCTAGGGAGTGGTTTGCCATGTCCTTCTCCCATTTTGCAGTGCTGGGAATCAAACTCGGGACCTCAATTATTTCCAATAGTTCTACTATTTTTCGCATGCCAACCCCCAGAGATGATAAGCAATAGCTCCGCTAATGCTTCCCCTCCTCCCTCAGCTCTCTGGCAAGCCAAGGTGGGTTTCACCTTCAAGGAGAAGCGTGGACCTGCTAACCGTGGACATGGCATCCCCACCATGATGCTGGTCCCTGCTTCACACCAGTCACTAACTCATCTCCACTGTGCGCCTACACATCCTTCACCCATCCTTTTTCTTCATTGATTCTTCTTGTTCCTTCTAGTGGAGACACCTCCTTCCCCCAGGTACTGCTGACAGCCTGTGCCTACCATGACTCACCACAAATGTGCCTGGACCACTGTGCCATTGACCCGGAAGACCTCATTTCTGTTTTCCATCTTTTTTGGATATGTGCTTGGGCTTCCATGGTGTCTTCTGAAGACCCTCTGGAGCCCCCTTGCTAAGCCCTTTCCTTCTCCTCCTTCTCTTTCCCTCTGTTATTCTCCATAGTTAGTTTCACAGATTAGTTTTAAGGATTTTTAGTTCTCAGGCCAAGAGCTATAATAAAATTATAAGGGGAAAAAACCCAGCAATGACAAAGTAGCCTCCACCTCACCCCTCTTGTGGCCAGAAGGTGGAGTGTGTCCCAGGAACTGAGATGGTTGCTGTTTTGGGGACGGCATGGGGAGGGGGGAAACTGAAGTGTGGTGATTGTGCCCATCTTGACCAATGGTGCGATTTCTCTCAGAATCAAATTAAAAAAAAAAAGAGCAAAAGGATCTGGGAGCTCAAGGCCACAGTGTTTCTCAACTGGAAATAAATAAATAAGAATGAAGTTGAAATTGAGGTGGGGGCTGTGGAGGGTGTCATTCTGTTGTGCCCCTTAGAACTGACCCATGTGGTGTGGCCAGAGGGGTGGAAACCCCGTTGATGTCCTTCCCACATCGTGGGCCAGGCCTCATGAGCCACAGCCCCTCCTCCGCAGTCCTCCATGCTCATTTCTCTGGCTCAGTGGCCCAGAGGTAGATGACAATGCCAGGCTGTCACTAGTTTCCACTCTCAGATCTTGGCATCAGCCACGTCCTCACCCATTTTACTAACCTGAGCCACAGTCTCAACTCAACAGAATAGGCTGTGACATTTAACTTTTCCAAAAGTCCGTCACAGAGAATTCTGTCCTCAGAAACATGAGTATGCTGCCCGCCCACCACCTTCACCACACCCAACGCCCCAGTCTCTCTCCAGCGCCCCCTGGGCATGTCCTAGCAATCGGCCCCCTGGGTATGGCTTGTACTCCCGCAGTGGTTAACTCTCAGCCCTTGCTAGCCCCTCTGAACTTTATGCCCCTCTTTCCAATTTCTTCCTACTGAAACAGCATTTTTCCACTCATTGCCTTTCTTTTCTCAACTAGCATTTGGTAGGTCATTCCACATGTCACACAAAGTCCTCAAATAAAACCCAGGCCAGCCTTCAGGAGGTTGAGGGTCTAGCCTGGGACAAGCCTCAGAAGGAGAACACCAGGAATCCACAGTGTGCTCTGCAGTAGCCACCATGATGGAGGCAGAGGCCCAAAAGAACATCGAGAAACCTCACATTTAATACACACAAGACCACAGAACATCAGGCTCAAACGCATCAAAGAGCAAAAGACTTCTCCAGCCAGACCAAGGAGAGGCTGAGGGGTGAGCGGCTGGGCAGCACTGAAAACACCCTGCAGGGTAGGAGTGTGTCTTACCCGCCCCTCCACCTTCCCCAGCAGCTCAGAAATAAGGAGCTTGGACCTGAGGACTCCTCTTTCCCAGGTTGAGGAGGAGGTGGGCAGGGAGGCAAGGAGTTCATGGCGGGAGTTGACAGGGGAGCACGGTCTTGAGCCTGGCCAGAGTCCACTGCAGCGCTGTGGCAACAAATGAAGAGAGGAAAGGAACATAGCCAGAGGCTGAGGATGGGGACTGGGGAAATGTTTCTGTGGTTTCTTAGAGACTCAACCCAAATATCAGCTTCCATAATAAGTTTTCTCTCCGGAAGAAAACTGACACTCTGTGTGCTATTGCCATGGTGATGTGGCCGTGTCCTGCTCTACCTCCATGACAATGGTCCCAGCACGCTATCAGGGGATTCAAGACTGGTCCCCTCCAAACTGCTCATAGACAGTGTCGTCACCAATGGAAGCTACAGGAATCGATGGGATTTGTCCCAAGTTCTCCTGGTTTTTCAGTGAGGTGAAAAACCTCTGGGCTTCTGTGAAAAATGTTAAAAGCATCCCTACCACATTGGGTTATAACTTCTTCATCCCATTTCTTTCTCTAGAAATGTGAAGCTACATCATTTATCACATTGAAGTCCTATAGTAAAGGCTGACTACAGCATTCCATCCAAGCGGAGAAGGATTTCAAGTTAAAAACAATACTAAGTACATATTTCTCTAACTGAAAAAAGTCACATAAATTTCAGCAATCATGTTGTATCTATGCACCTCCTTCACCCCACAAAAGTAAACTAATGCCATGAATAATCCATCCCAAATAGACAAGAGCATGTCAGGTATTGAAGGATGAGAGCCTTTGTCCTGAGCCAGTGGTGAATGTGAAGGCTGCAGGCAACCGCGTGGCTACTGCGCCATCCACGCACAAATGCATCTTAGTCAGCAAGACAGTCACGTTCCAGCTGTCAACTCCATAAGCAGAGAAAACTGAGAAACAAAAAGAAACTCCCTGACATCAAAGCCTGTTCCCTGCGAGCCGAGGCCAATGACCTCAGCTGATACCACTGGGCTCCGGTGCCAGACCCAGCAAGGCGAAGAGAGAGCAGGAAGCCCCTCAGCCCCGCCTCTAGTCCTGTCTTTTATCTGTGTGCTTGCTTTTAATTCCACAAATCCACTTGTAGAGGGGCTCCAGGTGCTGTCGCCCCGTATCAGAATACTTACTAGTGAAATCAGAAATTACATTTGCTTATTAGTGAAATTGGGGCCTGGGGTTTAGCTCAGTTGGTAGAGCGCTGCTCTGCGCTCTCTGAGGACCTGGGTTCGATCTCTAGCTCCGCAAAAACAGGAGGACGATGTGGCAATCCACTCCCGAAGCAATCCCGCAACGATCAGCCATTGAAAACCCCATGAGGGTCACTATGAGTTGGGCTCAACTCAGTGGCATCTGACAACAACATTATTGAAATCAGTGTTATGGTTTGATTCCAAAATGTCCCCCCAAATCATGTGTTTGGATGTGTGGTTCTTAGCTGGCGATGTTCTCTGGGAGGCTGTGGAACTCTGGGAGCTCCGTGGGACCTCGCTTTGTGGAAGTGGGTCACCTAGAGGGTGGGCCTTTGGAAGTACTGTGGAGGACCCCTGGTTCCGGTAGCTGTCTCTCTGTTCCTGATTGCTATGATGTGAGGAGGCTTGGATTTAGCTCAGTTGGTAGAGCGCTGCGCTGCAGTCTCTGAGGTCCCGAGTTCAATTCCCAGCACTGCAAAAATGGGAGAAGGACCTGGCAATCCACTCCCAAGGCAATTCCGAAACAGTCAGCTATTGAAAACCCTATGAGGGTCGCTATGAGTCGGATACCGACATGACGGCACCCAACAACAACAACAATGATGTGAGGAGATCCTCTGCCACCTACGGGCCCTGCTGCCTGCCCGGCCACCATACCTTCCTGCTTCTATGGACTGAAATACTCTGAACCATGAACCCCAATAAATCATTCCCCCTATAAGTTTGTTTCTGTCAGGCATTTTGCCACAGGGATGCGGAAGTTGACTAACATGATTTCAAATGACATTTTTTCACTACACGGTTTCCAGAAAAAGTTATCTTGATCACCCTGTGGTCTCTGATGTTTATCTTTCTGCACACATGCACACAAAAGTAGGCCCGCAAGCTAAAGTAACATGATGTTCAAGGTCACATTAGAAAACATTTAGGAATTATAAGAAGGAAAAATCCTATACAAAGGTCGGATCATAATAGAAGGGAAAAAAAGCTAAGAATGGTATTATTATAGATGGTCTAGAAAATACATGTAATAGTTCTGACAAGGTAAACAGAAAGTTCACTACAGAGAAAGTTTCTATCTTAAATAGAACTAGAACCCAAGGATCTATAGAAAAACATTACCATAAAAAGACAAGTAAATGGAAGAGAGGTCTTTGATGGGGGGGACGGGGGGCGGGCAGGAAGCACACAAGAGGGTAAGGGGAACCTATACGAATAACGTACAACAAAATGCATATATGGAAATGTCACAAGGAAAAGCATGTCAGAATGAATCACATTAAGGTGTACATTCAAAATTTCCAATATGAAAAAAAAAAGAAAGAAAATGTTTAGGAAAAAAATGCCCTTGATGACTCCGGAAAAATCAGTTTGAGCAAATAAAATGCATTCACTTTAATACTTCAGACATTAAATGTTTAACTGAAACTTCATCTGGTGTCTAAAGAACACAAAAATTTCTCACCTCATGTTTTCATCTCATGAGATGGCTTTTGGGATATCACATAGCCGTTGGATACGCTATGGTACCCTGTCCAAAGGAAACGTGTTTGCGAGGCCCTGGGCCTGGCTCTCTTGCCTCCCCAGCTGTTCTTGTCATCCCCTCTTCGTGGTGGTGGCCCCAGCACTGCAGCTTTTACTTCTTCTTGGCCTCATCCTCTCCACACCTTGGGTTATCACAGCTACTTCCATGGTTTCCCAGCTCCTCTGCCTATGGTTTCCTCTCAGGTCCAGCCTCCCGGCTTGGCCTCTCCTGCTCTCTGGCCTTCCCTGTTATCACGGCCTCTCTGCCTGTACTCTGCCCCTCGGAAGACAGAGTTTGGGGAAGTCCTGGTTCTTCTGCACTTCTGTGTTACCTGTTTCCCCCACTTCAGTGTGCACCCCACTCCACACCCTGAATGACCCTCACTGATTAAATAAGATCAAGCTTTCTGTGATCCTGGTTTATGTGGCAAAGGAAATCCTGCTGTCATTCTGCCAAAGAAGTAGATTCCACTCCCTTCTAAGAATTGAAGAAGTTGAGGTTTTTTCCAGTGTTACAGCATAGACTATGAGGACCGAGGGCTCCCCCGGGGCTCTGTTCCTCCCTACCTTGCAGAGTCCAGCACAGTGCTTTCCCTGGGGACCCTCCTGGTCCCACTCATAACGTCAGCACCCCCTGCACAAACTTACCTTCCATATTCTGTTGTAGGTTTCTGTCCACCCAATTGCATGCACAACAGAATGTGTAGCCTTTCTGTCTGATTGCTAAGATTCAGTCCATTGTACTGAGCATGCCCTGAGCATGCCCTATACATTCAATGACAAAACAGCTCAGATACATGAATAACCCAGTCAATCGGGTCCCTGCCAAACACAGGACTTACTTAACTTAAGCCATTGCCAATGTTGCCCTTAAATGTGTGCAGTAGTTCATGCCACTTCTCATCCTTGCCCAGTTTTGAGTGACTGTGACAAGGACACAGGCACAAGTCACGATAGTGGAGCCAATCCCAGGTGAAGCCAGGAATGCCACTGAGAACTGGGGACTGAAAAGTTGCTCACCGTCCCCACCCTCTCCTTGGCAATGATCAGAGGTGGTCAGATGTGAAAGAGAGGACTTCCCCTCTCTGCGTCAGGGGTCCCTACCTAGCAGGTGTCTACAGGACTGAAGTGGGAAGAGCCAGCCACAGTAGACCTCCAAGCTTGTGCGGGTCTCGATCTGCTGATCCCTGTCTGGTTTCACTTCCTTTGCCAAAGGAACTCAATTTTCACCTACGAAAACAAGAGTCCTGGAGAAATACTCCGACCTGCTTGGAAGGATCACCATTATTCCTTTCTTCGTTGACAGACTAAGTTAATCAACTACACATTACGATCAAAAGACCACTCAGACCTTCTAAACTTCCCAGTGTATTTTCTTTGAGAACATGATGAATTCAACCAAGAGAGTGGTAGCCACCATAGCGCCAGAGCCTCAAGATGGAGGCAGAGCCACCAGCCATTTGTGAATTCTCAGGGTTGGACACTATCTTAGATATTCAAGTGAAGGAAAACTGGAAAGAAAAATGAAGGGCATGCTTTCCTAAGAGACAGTATAAAATTAAGTGAGATGTTTGGAAAATGCAAAATTATCTGCCAAGCCTGGCTAGAAGGGTTGGGGCTAGCTTAGAAGGGCTATGGGTCTGCATTAAAGGCAAGGCACTTTTCATGTACACAAGATGTTCTTGGTTTGGTTTCCATCATTGTTTATGGCCTGACTATTAAGAAACCCAAAATTTAATAATTGAAAAAAAATCAGTCATTTCTATGTAGAGACATTTTTCACAGTATGCAGTTATAGAAGAATGTACCAATTTTACAGAATGAAAGGACCTGTCACTCTAAATTCAGATATGTAAAGTGTGCTAGAAAATCCAATGCAAGATGGTATTTTAAAATGAGGGGGGTTTATGTGGGCACATTTATTTTAGAAACATAATTCTAGTTAACTTACAGGAAGTATTGAAAAGAGAAAGAGTTAACCGGACATGGTGCTGCATGCCTGTAATCCCAGCCACTCAGGAGGCAGAGACGGTAGGATCTTGAGTTCAAATCCAGATGGAGCTGCATAATTTAGCAAGACCCTGATTCAAAATAAAAAAATAAAAAGTAGGCTAGAGGCGCAGCCTAGTGGTAGAGCACTTGCAAAGAATGTGTGAGGCCCTGGGTTCAACTGCTAAGTACTGCCAAAAAATAAAATAAAAAAGAGAGAAAGATTTATATTTGAAATATATATACACATATCTTACATTCAAATGCCATATATATGCCATATATATATGACATATATATAACCATATATATGACATATATATGGCATATATATAACCATATATATATATGCCACTCATAACTGGGGACATATATATGTCATATATATGACATATATATGGCATATATATATATGACATGCCATATATATGCCATATATATAACATATGCCATACATATATAACATATATGTTATATATATATAGTTTTAAACTGGCAGTAAAATAATGCTTATGTTTATTTTGGTTTATATGCCTATAATTATTTGACTTGAAAAATCATGTAAATAATCACAGAAAAGCAACAAAAAGGGAGAGGAGGAGAATAATTAAATATCAAAAGAAAGGTAAAATAATTCCCATATAATACAAAATACAAGCTAACTTCCAAAACACCGTATAGGAGTACAGTTTTGATGAGTCACCGCCTTTCAGATGGGAGTCAGATCGCACACCATTTGCTGTTGTCAGATGCCCTGGAATCGGGTCCAGCTCACAGCAAGCCCTCATAGGGTTTTCAAAAGCTCACTGTGTGGGGATTGCCTTGGGCGTGTACTGCCACGTCCTTCTCCTGTCTTTGGGGTGCTGGTGATCCAACCAAGAGCCTCAGAGAGCACAGAGCCGTGCTCTACCAACTGAGTTATCCATCACTGAACAGAATCCATAGGAACTCTGAGACTGGGGATGTGGAAATTCATATAACCACAATGGAGGAAAATACAGGAATATTTATCAAGATCCTTCATAAGGTTAAACACTGTTGTTAACCTCCTTCGTAAAACCATGCCACAGAAATGGAGATGGGCACATAGATACACAGTCAATTATGTTAACAGTAATACTTATAATATTGGAAAATCAAAACAAAATATCATGCTTAAAATCAAGGGGATGATAAAATACTTCATAGCAAAGTCACATAACAAAATATTACAGACACTGACCTCATTTTTCTTGTAAGATCATGTAGAGATATAATAATTAACTACAAAACTACGAAAAATGCAAGGCACCAAACAACATAAAAATCTGACCAAAATATTGTTCAAAATCTTTTTACTCATGCCATTTACCTGCTGCTTTTTAAATCTTGTTATTCTGCCAGAATCTCCTCGGTGTGATTAAACTGTAAAGAATTAAGATGAAGCACCAGGCACAGTGGCGCACGCCTGTAATCCCAGCGGCTCGGGAGGCGGAGGCAGGAGGATCACAAGTTCAAGACCAGAGGCAGTCTGCGTAATTTAGTGAGACCCTGTCTCAAAAAAGTAAAAAAAAATGGGCTGAGCGTGAAGCTCAGTGGTCCAGCACTTGCAGAGCATGCAGGCGCGAGGCCCTGGGTTCAACCCCCACTACCACACACACACACAAAAAAGAATTAAGATGAGACACGCAAAAAAAATGCAAAGTAAAACAGTAGAGGCCTTCAATTCTGAGGGCTTAAAGAGGTTTGCATTGGATTTCCTAGCACATTTTACATATCTGAATTTGGAGTGACAGGTCCTTTCATTCTGTAACATTGGTGCATTCTTCTGTAATTGTATACTGTGAAAAATGTCTCTACAAAGAAATGACTGATTTTTTAATTGAATTATTAAATTTTGGGTTTCTTAATAATCAGGCCACAAACAATGACGGAAACCACAACACCCATCCTGTTTGTGGGCACTTCAAAATAAAAAAAATAATACTGGCTCCACATTTGTGGAGCAGCGACCTTCTTTCAGCTCTGCCTTTGATGGGCTCTTTGCTTTCCTTCCGATGAACTCCGCAGACCAGAGGACATTCTGAATGAGAGGAATTCACTGCGTGCTCACCTTAGGGCTGGCGGGAAGGGGCATGATATGAAAAGGAGATGTGGGCAGGCAGCTGGAGGTTTCAACTGCACAGAAATTCCAGAATCACTCATTCACTGCGTATGAATGGTCACCTAGCTCCCGTTTTTGCAAAGCCTGAGACCTGAGCTCTAAGGTTCAGAAAGACAGAGCCGAGCTCCACACTGTCCAGGGTCAACGCCATGCTCTGTGACCCCCGACAAGTGCTCGGCCTCTCTGAACATTACTGCCATGTGTTGTGTGCCATGAGGATATTCATAAAGCATTTGGCAAACAATGGGGATTTGATAGCCATATGCATCTCACTTCGGAAAGATCTTTAAGGCAGCTTACATGATGCTGTGAGCTACAGTTTTCAACTACTCTCTATTTTCTGACTTTTATCTCCAAGCCTGTACATTTTGTGTATTTTATGACAGTTTCAGTTTCCTTCAGTTTTAAAACATGTCCAAAGCTGATTATGTATTAGGCCTAGAGCTTTTGTTGTTGTTGTTAGGTGCCTTGAAGCCCAGTGCAACTCACAGCAACACTATGTACAATACAATGAGACACTCCCTGATTCTATGCAGGCACATGATCTTAATTATGTTTAAGCCCATTGTTGCAGACACTGTGTCAGTCCATCTAGCTGAGGGTTTTCCTTTTTTCCATTGACCTGCCACCCTCCCAAACCTGATGTCCTGCTCCAGGGATTGGTCCCTCCTGACAACATGTCCAAACTACAGTCTAGATGCAGTCTAGCCATCCTTGCTTCCAAGGGGCACTCTGGTTGCACTTCTTCTAGGACAGATCTGTTGGTTCTTTTGGCAGTCCATGGTATATTCAATATTCATCTCCAGCACCATAATTCAAAAGCATCAATTCTTCTCCTGTCTCTCCTATTCAATGCCCAGCTTCCACAACCATATGCGACTGAAAATACCATGGCATGAGTCAGGCGCACTTTGCTCTTCCATGTGACGTCTTTACCTTTCAATACTTCAAAGAGGTCTTTTGATTTTTTCATAGACCTTGTCAGCCTTTTCACATTGTTAAATTCATAGTAAGAAAACAACGCCTTTTTCTGGATAGTATGTTGTTAGACTTCATTTGGAAAATGCAGTCATCTTTAACTACAAATGTCCCTAGGATAGGATCCAGGGTGTTTTACTCTTAATAGATTCCCATTTCCTATACTTAGTGCGGAGCATACAATAATTGATCAATAAATATTTATTGAAGGAATGAACGTTAAACCCTGGGGCTGGGTTGTAGATGGGTAGTTGGAAGTCAGGCTCCACTGTGGAGGTGGCTGATCTTAGGCAGCAGGTTAGAATTATGGTTTGTTGTTGTTAGGTGCCATCGAGTCGAGTCTGACTCATAGCGACCCTCATAGGGTTTTCAATGGGTGACTCTTTCGGGATTGCCTTGGGAGTGGGTTGCCACGTCCTTCTCCCATTTTGCGGTGCTGGGAATCAAACTCAGGGCCTCAGAGACTGCAGGGCAGCGCTCTACCAATTAAGCTAAGTCCCAGCCCAGAAATTATCAAATGTAGCCCTTGGGAGAGAGGAGCCCTCTGAGCCAGGGCTCTGCCCCTGACAGAGGCTGGGTCCCACCTTCAGGCTCCTTCAGCTCCTTTCCTGGAGGGGGCGCTCCATGCTCGCTGCAGACCCTGCCTCCTGCCAGTGTGATGCAGCCCACAGACCCCGTAACCACGCCACTCTGGACCTGGGCATCCTGGACTGACCTGGCTTCTGCGCATTCTTAGGACACTGAGCAACCTCTAAGTGGACAGGGACGCCTTCCCCATGAAGCGCTGCCCAGATCGCTGCTCTTGGATTCACCTGTCACTCCACTCCAGCTGTTTAGGATCTAAGGTCCGCCCAGGGACGCCTTTCCATCAGTGTGACAGCGGGGCTCCCTTTCTGAGAAGCAAGAACAGGTTTCCCACCGCCCTGCTTCTGCTCCCATCCTCTTGTGAGATGAACTTCGCTTCTCCAGCTGTGCCCAGCACAACTCACTGCTGCCTGGGCGAGAGGGTAAGGGTGGGAGGTTTCTCAGTCAGGGTGGGAGATGTCCCAGGGCCTCACAAGCCACCTCCACACGGAGGCTCTGCGGGGATTTCAGCAGCAGGCACCCCACCCAGCCAACCTCTCACTACTGTCTTCTGTTGTCTTTCCACAGACAGCCCTGCTGTCTGCACAGACCGAGATTACAACTGGCCAGCGTCTCCATTCCAAGGAAGCTCTGGCTTTGCCTAGCGCGCTGGAAGAAGCATCCGAGTCCCCAGCCCCATCCCCAGGGGTCGGAGGCTGGAGGCTTTAGGCTCTGTTGCCATCTCCCCTGTACTGAGCGTGCCACGTGCAAACACACGTGCACAGGTACGTCGTGTGGGTGGATTTTCCAGGCCACCGTGTTTTCAGAAATATGCCTTTCCAAGGAGGCTACCTATGGGTCCTTAAGCAGTCACGCTCAATAGCGCCCCCTGCCCACGGTCTTTTCCTCCACCTTGGCGCTTGACCCTATGTCATACAGAGGAGTAACTGGGCCCCCCCTGCAGCATTCAATGACCAGCCACTCTGGCACTGGGACATGTCTTGTAGGCACGTGTCTTCATCAGTAAAATAGGAAATGAAGGTCAGGAATCCAAAATGTTTACTTATTGGTTTGTTTATTCATCTAGAGGTCAACCATAGTGACTTCCAAGGAGGGAGGCAGGCAAAGCATAGTATAAGGATGGAGATCAAGGTGACACAGCTACTGCTGAGCCTGGGCTGGGGAAAGGCTGCCCTCTCTGGTCTGTCTCACGCCCTAAGTGGCCCTGGGGGACATCCAAGACCACTATGGTTTGGGGGGAGAAGAGTTTGAGGAAACGTCACTGCTTTACATCTCTATACCCTGCAGACCTCTGTTTTTTTTTTTTTTTTTTATTGTTGTTTGCTTGTTTGTTTTTAAATCAAACACCGTCCTGAAGACATGAGGTCACGCCAGGACTGTCACGAAGGTGGGCTGGGGGGACAGGTCAGAGGAGATGGGTGGGACAGGCTGGTTCCCCCCCACCCGTGACACTTAACGTCATCACCTGCACGGTGCCCTCGTCTGGCAGCCTCAGGTGGCCTTGGGAGGGCGTCCTCCCGAGGGACCCACGGCCACAGATCCCCCTGTGGCTCCTGTACCCAGTGCTGATGCTTTGCTTGTCCCAGAAGCCTCAACTATTTATAGACACAGAGGCTGGAAAGCCGCAAAGGCCAGGGCCCGAGTGAGAGAGTGGCCTCATTTACGGATCCCTCCCCTTGGCGCCCGCCCAGGAGGCTGGAGCCCCAGCTGGCCTCGGGGCCACAGAGCAGAGGAGAGACGCATTGGAAGAAGCCAAGTCCGAATATCTCTAGGGCTTTGTAAATGCTCGTCCCACCCTTCTCAAGATCCAAATAGACTGGAGCCGAGTAAGGTGGCGCATGCCTGTAATCCCAGCAGCTTGGGAGGTGGAGGTAGGAGGATCGCAAGTTCAAGACCAGAGGCAGTCTGCATAACTTAGAGAGACCCTGTCTCAAAAAGTAAAAAAAAAAAAAAAAATGGGTTGGGGTTCAGCTCCGTGGTCCAGCACTTGCAGAGCATGCAGGCTCGAGGCCCTGGGTTCAACCCCCAGTACCGCAAAAAAAAAAAAAAGAAAAAGAAAAAGAAAAAGAAAAAGATCCCCATAGACTGAGTCATCGGTAGACCCGCGTCCCCTGGGTGTGCCAACCCCTCCCCGGGCTGTGCTGAGTCCCCAACGCACCCACTCTGGGAGGGAGGCAAAGCATGGCTGGTCCCAAGGCAAACCCCACAGTGAACGCATTGTAAGAAGCCACAGACCAGCGAGCGAGCGTGGCGTCCACCAGGCCTCCAGGCCTCAGGCCTTCACCCCAGCCACCCACCCTCCTACCCCAGGCTTTGCTGGTCACATTGCCAACCTGTCGGGTCCCATCAGCGTTCAGCTGCTACACGCCAGGCCTACCTAGGCCTCCAGGGCCCCTCGAGCGGGGAACGCTATTGAGTGTGGCTGCTTAAGGACCCATCTGTAGCCCCCGGGAAATGCATACTTTTGAAAACACTAGGCTGCAGCCTCAGGCTCCTTTGGGACTCCCCAGTGTCTCATTTCTCAACACGCTATTTAAACATGTGCCATCTTGCAAGCAGCCTGCAGCCATGCCACTGTGGCATCCGATCCCATAAGATCTCAGAAGCTAAGCAGAGTTGGGCCTGGTTAGTACCTGGATGGGAGACCACCTGGGAACTCCAGGTGCTGTAGGCTTGGGAGAAGAACCTGGCAACCCACTCCCAAGAATCAATCAGCCATTGAAAATCCTATGAACATCAGAGAAGCACTGACAATACTGTTTCGCCTATTGTACACAGGGTGGCTATGAGTTAGACACGGACTTGATGCCACCTAACAACAGCAACATCTTTTTAGCAAAGTTGGATCCATTTCTTTCTTTCTTTCTTTCTTTTTTTCTTTTTGTGATTCCGGGGGTTGAACCCAGGGCCTCACACCTGCATGCTCTGCAAGTTCTGAACCACTGAGCTGCACCCTCAGCCCATTTTTTTACTTTTTGAGACAGGGTCTCGCTAAGTTACGCAGACTGCCTCTGATCTCAAACTTGCGATCCTCCTGCCTCCGCCTCCTGAGCCGCTGGGATTACAGGTGTGCGCCACCACGCCCGGCTCAGATCCATTTCTTTCCCTGCTGCTCACACTGACTGCAGGCCCCATGAGGACCAGACCCAGTCTGCCTTGTTCTCTGTGCCCTACTCTGCTCAGGTGGCCGCACGGGGCTGCCCACTGTCAGGGCTGAGGGGATGCTGGGGTTTTCGGCACAGGAGCCCTGGTTCCTGCCAGCTCTGCCCTCCAAGTCCTCTAGTCCTGCACTGATGTGTCTGTGCTCTGGGGGGAGGGGGGCCACCCCAGACTCCTTCCTCAGCCTCTGCACTCCCGGTGGGGCACTCCTGGCGGAGGTCTACCCACTGACCACCTGGAGGTGGGTCCACATCCACCTGATGCCAGCTCCTGCCTCAATGGCCCTCAACTTCCATTTGAGAAGCAGCGATGGATCCCAGCTCCCAAAACTTGGGCAACAGGCCAAGCCTGGTGCCACCCCCAAGTCATTCTCTCAGCCATTCACTGCCTGTCTGGGCTTAGCCCTACCTAGCCGTCCATTCCAGAGAAAGCCAGCAGATCTCTGAAGTCTCGAGTTTAGCATGCACCTCTCCACTGTGTCCTCCCAAGCCCCTCCCACCACAGTGGGCTTGGGGTACAAAGTGCCAACCCTCAGCTCCTAAAGTTCTTCACCAAGGGCCCGGCAGTACGGTGCCTGGCTCTTTTCTGAACCTTTCTCTTAAGCTTAACCTTGCTAAAGGCTCTGCGTCCCAGAAGAGTTTCTCTAGGCTATTATTTGGGCTGGGATTTAGCTTAGTGGGTAGAGTGCTGCACTGCAGTCTCTGAGGTCCCGAGTTCAATTCCCTGCACCCCAAAAATGGGAGAAGGACATGGTAACCAACTCCCAAGGCAATCCCGAAATAGCCATTGAAAACCCTATGACAGTCACTATGAGTCGGATACCAAATCGATGGCACCCAACAACAACAGGCTACTTCTTCTGTAGTTGTGCATAGGAGTGTGTGCTCCACACTGAATGTCGAGAGCCCCCCAAAGTCTATATGTTCAAATCCGGGGCTCTGAGGTGGTGCTATTGGGAGTTGGTGGAAAGTCTGAGAAGTGACACCTAATACGAGGTCCTTAGGTCACTGGGGTTGTATGCTTGAAGGACACTGAGGGACCCTAGTCTCTTGCTGATTCTCTATTTGCTTCCTGGTCATGAAGTGAGCCGTTTTCTTCTGCCCTGTACCCTCGCCATGATGGTCTACCTCCCCACAGGTCCAAAGCAACAGGGTAATTAATCATGGATGGAAACCTCCAAATCTGTGAACCAAAACAAACCTTTTCTCTTTATAAGCTTATCATCTCAGGAATTCTGTTACAGTAATGAAAAACTGATGAAAGAGGGAGAAAGAGTGGACCACACACATTTTGGCATTTGGTACCTATATATCGATGCTCTAGGAATCTGAAATTTGTCACAATGTGTGGAAGACAGCTACTAAATAGTAACATTCTAGTCCTCAACAACTTGATACAAGTGGTAGTTACTTGGGATGGGACAAGTCCCCAATAGTGTTAGAAAGTATCCAGGAGGACTCTGAGGAAAGAGTTGGGCTAGGAAAAGTGTTCTCTATACGGTGTTCCTTCAATCCCAAATTCAACTTGGAAAGTATGTTTCTAAAATAGAAGCCATGGCCCAGGCTTGTCATCCCAGTGACTCAGGACGGGGAGGCAGGAGGATCGTGACTTTGAGACCAGAGGCAGCCTATGAAACTTAGTGAGACCTTGCCTCAGAATAAAAAATTAAATAAGAGCTGAGGGAGGGTGCAGTTTAGTCATGGTGTGTCCTGGGTTCAATCCCACTATGCAGCAAAATAAACAAATAAACCCCATAACATAATGACATAACATCTTTCCCTCTTGCTGAACAGCTGGCATTAGTGGTTCCTCATCCTAAAGGCTCCTGAAGGGCCATGGATCCCCCTGCTGAGCAGCTGGACCCCTTCCTCCCCATTGCTGTTCGGGGCTTCATTTCCTCCTGACTCAGGTGAGTCTGGGAGCGTGCCACACACCGTGGCCATCAGTGTACACACGTGCTCCACGTTCCCTAGTTAAAACAAACACAGAACTACCTAAGGATGCAAATGCTCAATTTAACATATTTATTTCCCCAAAAATTCTAAAGAGAAGCAGGGGCCTGGTGGATCTTGTTAACTATTAGGGTAATTTTCTGCCAGACTCCGTGGCACATGCCTTTATTCCTACTGACTGGGGAGGCGGGGCCAGGAGGACGGCAAGCTTGAGGCCAGAGGCAGCCTGTGTAACTTAGCTAGATCCTGTCTTATAATAAGTGCAAAAGGGGCTGAGGGTTCAGTGGTTGAGTGCTTGCAAAAAGCATGCATGAGGCCCTAGTACTGAATAAAAAAAGTTCAATTAACTTTAGAAATTGATCCAAAGATTATATCTAAAAAAAATAATGTTAAGGATTCAAGCACAGAATGACCGTATCTCAACAAAAAGAATGGCCTGGATTTTTAAAAAATGACCATCATCCCATAGTAACTTGGCTTCTCAGTGAACAGTACATTTAAACGCAAAGTCGGCATGGAGAAAGAGGGGGAGACAGGATTATAGAGTTTTCTAAAGCCCTGTTCTAAATGCCTATGGGTTTAAGCACAAACTTTACAAGTAAGTTTAACAATATTTTTACTCTTTTAGGACATGGAATATATTGTTTTCCAAGGGAAAATTTTCATCTTAACTGAAGCTGAGTTTTGTTTTAGCAACACGTTGCTATGGAAGGGTCGATGGACCTCCGTCTCCTTATACTAAATTCATACCTAACAAACAAGGGCAGCACAGAGGGCAAAGGCTGACAGGTGAGGCCTGAATGCAGAATGCAGAAGTGCGGATGACTGCGTCACTGTCCCCATTCATTAAGCGCATGTTTTGAGCTGCAGGTCTCTGCCAACCGTGTTCTGAATTCTTGGCCCTCAACAGTGAGCCAGACACGGTTCCCGCCTGCCACACTGACTTTCTGGTGAGAGATGGCGGTCCTGTGGGGTGGGAATAAACAAATAACCCTCACATCTCATTCCTGATGGTGCTGCGAACACACAGAACAGGTTGGTGGGTGAAAGTAGGGTGAGGTGGGGAGGATCCGAGCCAATGAGACCAGGAGTTAGGGAAGGTGCCGGAAATGATGGGGGCCAAGGCAAACACCGTCTAAGAGGTTGTGGCAAGGCCTGTCAGAGACCATTCCAGAGCAGTCTGTCCTGGGGCCGGCTGGAAAAGCAAGTGTAGAGGGAGGCAGAGACAGCAGTGGGCCAGGGGGCTGCACACAAGAGTGGAGTCGAGGCAGGGCTGGGACAGAGCCCATGGGAAGCAGGGGAGATTTTTACCTTAGCTACAAAGGACCACACCTGCAGCCGTAGCCCTGTGGCATCCGATCCCATCAGATCTTGGAAGCTAAGCAGGGTCAGGCCTGGTTAGTACTTAGATGGGAGACTGCCTGGGAACACCAGGTGCTGTAGGCTTTGGGAGAAGGACCTGGCAACCCCCTCCCAATCAATCTGCCATAGAAAACCCTATAAATAGCAGAGAAGCACTGACAAGGGTGTTTCACCTGTTGTACGTAGGGTCGCTATGAGTCAGATACCAACTTGATGACACCTAACACCACCACCACCACCACCATAGTGGACCACGGAAGATCTAAACAGGAGCAACTTCTACAGAGTTCCCTCTGCCTCCACTAAGATCGCAATGAGGAAACTCAGCCAAACTGGTTTGGCAGGAGTCTAAATGGGATAAACTCTGGTTGGGACAAGTGTGGAAAAAGAAGACCAGAAGTTTCGGAAGGGAGGCTGGTTGGCCATGGAGGCTCACCAAACAGAAGGGAGGCTGGAACAGAGAGTCCTAGGGTCACAAGTACTCATGATATTAATCTTGTCATAAACACATCTCACATCTGCTTAGGTGTTAGATACTCACAGAAGCCCTAAACCTGCTTAATTCCCAGGATCACCCCAGGGGGTAGCTTTGATCATCTCCGTTTCTGTCTTCCACTACACTTCGCCATTTCCATGTCATCCAGACTTCCCTGTCTTAGTAATAGATTTGATTATTTAGAAAAAAATAAATCAGCAATAAATCAGCAACAACAATAAAAATTTTTTGTTGCTATTGTTCTGAGACCATAAAAGGTATTCAGTTTCAAATAATGATGACTCTGGTATTGATCATCACTCCATTTTTCTTTAGGGATTAAGAAATTACAAAAGATGCTATGCATGGAAGTGTGATTTTAAAAAGGAAACATGCAGTTTCTGTCTCTTTCTGCTTTATGTTAAATCACTGCTGCTATCTCTCCGGAAGCACATGGTTCTTGGTGTTTCTAATTCCTTACCCTTTGGATTCATCCCTGTGGGTAAGAAAAGAACTAATGTTGCTTTATTTCGCAATGTCATCCTTGCTTGTCCAGTCTCCAGTCCTGCCTGTCACTCATGATTCCCTCATGACCTATATGCTGCTTAATATTTTAGGCAACTCAGAAACAGGAAGCAATTTCTATTTTACTCATTTATCTTCTTTTTCATACTAAATGAGACAAGGCTCAATTTAACATGATTTAAAGTTTCAAAATCTTCCCATAATACCATCCCTAAACTGTATATTTTGGTTTTAGAAAATGGGTCACAAAATGAGGTGAGAGGACTAATAATAGTGATATGTCTTCTATAGTCTTGTTGGCTTGCTGTGACAATTTTGTCTACTGTTTAAAACTGCATTATTCTGTCTGGTAACAGGAAGCTACCTCAGTTTTACAGTATAATATGGACCATGCAAGACAAGGACATACTTATGGATCTGGAGTCAAAATTAAACTGGGGATCCTGTGTTTTTATTTGCTACATGTAGGCACCCTCGGCTATTCACATTAAAATAAATCGAAATGAAATAAAATGAGAAACACAAGCTGTCAGTTGCGCTGGCCATATGTCCAGGGCTCAGCAGCCACGGGCGGCTACCGCGGACAGACACACTCGATAGCCGCAGAGAGCTCTCTTGAACAGCAGTGGAGGAGCCCGAGATCCCCAAACCAGAAGTCAACAAAAAGAAATGTGACCTCAGAGATAAGAGCAATCCTCTGGGGCCCGCCGGGATAGTGTG